>JASSUY010011798.1:0-19516 GCA_032466535.1 Forpus xanthops | reverse complement strand
CCAGGGAAGTTGTGAATGCTCCATCCCTGGTGGTGTTCAAGGCTGGGTTGGACATAGCCTTGGGTGGCATGGTTTAGGTGGAGGTGTCCCAGCCCAGAGTAGGGGGGTTGGAACTAGATGATTTTAAGGCCCTTTCCAACCCTAACTAGTCTATGATTCTATGATTGAGCTCACTTTTCCCCTCACTGCTACAATTACTCCACAACTGGGGTACAAAGAACAGGGAATAACAGACATGCACATAGGAGCCACAAACCTTTGCTCTGCAAGATAAGCCCTAGAGGCCAGATTCTGCACCATCAATCATAAAGCTGTTGTAAGCAGCATGCAGGGGAGTGGGTGAAGGATCAAGACTGACTCCGGAGAGAAGACACCTCTAACACTGTCCTAACAGCCTGAAGCAGTGGTAAGGGCATATACTATAATATCCTTGCTACATATAGGGCTTTAACTGTGTCAAATATGTCTTGAACAAACACTACATCTGTCTTTAAGACAAAGAACTCTTCCTATAAGTAAAATAATGTTAACAATCTGATGCTTGGAATTATATCCAGATATGCAGTTTCAACACACTGCCTCTTTCTGCGGTATGCAAACAAGTTTCATTGCAACAGAGACATTTTGAGGTCTCCTCATTGCAGGGATGGCAGTAGGCAAGCCAGCCTGCTGCAGCTTCAGATGACAAGCTCCCTCTGAATCCAAGCCCCAACAGTCCTTAGCCATGTCTTGTTTGTGTACAGACCAAGTGCTATAGAAAAATGTAAATATTTTTATGGCCTAGCTTGCTTAAAATCCTCGGAGGATGGATGGCTAAGTGGAAAGGAATGCTATGCACAAGCAGCAGAACAAATTTAAGGAAAGACAGAACCCAGAGGTATTCTTTTATGCAGTCAGAGTGCTTTGCATTGCTCAACAGCAGTTGCTTAGTACATCAAAAAGAAGGCATTAAAGTCTAGATAATACAATTAACAATGAACTTTCCAACAGGAAGTACCGTCTCCATCAGCATGACTTCATCCTCCTCATGCTTTACAAAGCTACTCACTCATCCCATCTTGCCTTTGAGAAACCAGCCAAGCGCCCAGTTCACTCCATTCTGGTGGAGGGCTATAATGGAGATGGAGCCAGGCTCCTCTCATAGGTGTGCAGGGAAAGGGCAAGATGCAAACCTGAACCAGATGGAAGATGGGAAAATTCACTTGGATATAAGCGTTTTCACCATGAGGGTGGTCAAACATTGGAACAGCACACAGAGAGGTGGTGGAACCCCTGTTCTTGGAGACAGTCGGACATCAACAACAAATGGCCCTGAGCAACATGACCCCACTGGACCTGTGTTACGCAGGGGTTAGATTATGGGCATGAGAGACTCCTACAAGCCTCGTGTTATCCTACCATTCCTTAGTTAACCCAAAAGGGCATTTCTGAACAAGTTATTTGTCACTACTTTTCTTGCTTGCCTTCTGTATCAGCATACTGACACTGACTGTCACAGATGCCAGATCCACTATACTGGCTGACCAAGCCTCCAGCCAAGTGACAGCTAGGAAACATGTGACTCAACCTAGGAATTGGTTTGAACTGGGCTCCAAGCTACTTTAAAGATCAGCTACATCTTGTCAAATCTAGAAGTCCACATATTAGACTGAAATTTGGTTCTCACAAAGCAAAGACGCCATGAGTTTTTGCTGACAGTTCATATCCCTGGCACAGAAGCTGAAAATGGGTGGCCTACAGAAAAGGTGGTTCCTCTGTGGCCACCATTAGGGTCACTTTTGCCAGCACTGAGCCAAGGGAATTACACCAACTCTGATGGATCACTTCTGTTTGCCTTGTACAACCTCTCCAGATAAGACCTCTCATCCTGCATGCACGCCAGCCTCTAACAGCTGAGTCCTGAATGGGATGTGAGAGGAAATACAGTTGGTTTAGGTCCACAAAGTCAGCTTTCTGATCACCCTCCCAGCCCCAGCAGTGCAGACATTGAAGAGCAGTATATAAAGTCAAACAGCCCAGTGCGCCCAGCCTGGTTGTGCAGGGCATTCCTGCTGACCTCCACTCACCCGGGAAACATGAGGGTTTTAATACCCATTTAACAACCCAAAAATCATCTTCATAAAACAAAGACAAAGAAGATCCCTAGCTGAGGTCCCCAAGCTGTGACCACTGAGTCCCCAGGCTGCCTCTCCCTGTACAACTCTTAATAAAGACATGGTGTGAAGTACAGCCCGACCTGATAGCTACCAGGACAGCAGAAAAATCACTACTTGCCAACAACACACTTCTGCAGCAAGATCACAGGCAGCCAGTACCACCATCAGCTGACAAAAACAAATCAAAGGCAGCCTAGATCTCCCTTGCGCTTCTCTCTCTGTCAACATGATGTTCAAATCAGTTCTGGAAGTCGTAACATATTTATGTTATCATTTCTTATCTTTTCAGATGTTACCACCCCAGCTAGGCACAGCCTCTGGCATGGGGATCGCCCGTTCAACTCCCACGGCTGCCTGTGAGAGCACTGTACACTGGGAGGCAGCTTTAGTGAGGCCAAGAGAGCTATACAAGGTGTAATAACTTTTGGATGAGAGCTTAGATACAACACCAAAGAAGAAGCGAGAGATGTGAGCCCTGCACGAAGCTTGGCAGCACCCTAATGTGTTTAATTTCTTTAGATACATTTATTAAATTAGTATCTTTTCATATCATCAGTGCTTATGAAGTTCAAGTTTAACCTGGGGGAAAAAAGAAAGACATATGTGTGTGGATAAAAGCCCATCTAAAATATTACAGGCATTTTTACAGCTGAACATTAAAACCACTTCTTGTTATTTCTTCAAATAAATACTATAATTACATTAAATGCGAGGTTATTTCTCCCCATTTAACAAGTCCCTGGTCTTGTCTGAATGCTTGAAAAAAAGCAGGTAGACAAGGTTTAGCTGGACCAGGATGAAAGCACAAACATCATGCCTGTGCCAGATTAATCTAAATTGCAGGGTGCAAGGTCTCTGGCTGTAGGGGGCCTTGATGCCTGCAGCTGCTGGGAGACCCACCCCCATGCTTTAAGTCCAAAACTGTGACACTGGAGCAAGTTCTGAGGACATTGTAGCAGTGCCTGTTGTGACAGGACGAGGGGTGATAGTATTAAACTAAATTGAGGAGACTCAGGCTGGATATGAGAAAGGAATCTTTTACAGCAAGTGAGGGTGGAGAAACACTGGCCCAGATTGCCCAGAGAGGTCATGGATGCACTATCCTTGGAGACATTCAAGGCCAGGCTGGATGTGGTTCTGGGCAACCTGATCTAGTTGAAGATGTCCCTGCTCCATTGCTGGGGCGTTGGACCAGATGAGCTTTAAGGTCCCTTCCAACCCAAACTATTCTGTGATGCTATGATTTTCCCCTTGACTCCAGGGCTTGCACTGATTTGTTGCTCCCTATGAATAGCCCCATCCTTCTAACCTGGGCAACAGCACATCTTATCCCTCCAGCTGCCCTGCTGCATTTTTCCCCTTGCTGCTCCAGCAGCCTCTACTTCCCTTCACCTGGGCCTTTCTCTGCTCCAAAGCATGAGGGGCAGCTGATCCTTTCCCCTTTGCTAACACCAGCAGTTTCTTTGCTCACTGAATAGGGATTTGAATTTGTGTCGCTGCTACATGCTTTTGGGGCATCTTTACATGTGTCTGAATTAAGAAAGGCTTCTGAGAGTTGAATACAGCTGCAGCAACCAGCCAGCAACCTGTGAAGGGGCCCATGGTTGTGTAGTTGCCTGACTGGGGACTATTTCCCTTGGGCTTTCACATGGCCTCACCCCCCTTTTCCTGCTGTTTCTGGCTTCAGTTACAACCATAAGTGAACAATGCGCCCTGTGTGCATGCTTCCTATTTAGCACACAGGCTTGTAAAACATTTTTAATATGTGATTTACAAGGGTTCTGGCTTGGACTGAAACTGTTCCCCTCACAAGCTGAGCAAGAGTGGCTGGCTGAAGGTGTTTATGGAAAGCAACATGGAGAAGGCTTTCAGGTCACTCAGAGCTCCAGCATCCAGCACTGCAGCCTATGAGAAATGATAAGGAAACACCACCATTCCTCCCTCAGCCAGTACTAGTTCCAGAAAAGCATCAACACTTCCAAAAGTGGCATCTTTTGGGGACAAGCAATGTTTGGACTTCGTCAAAAGCACAAGCACGAGCCTCTAGCATTTGAGCCACATCTGTTCTGACTTTTTCCTTCCCCAGAAAATAGCAAAAAAATACTAACAGAAACACAGAAGGAATGGAGAAAACAATGGCATTTTGGTTAAACTGAATAGGACGGAAAAACACCATCTTATGTTCTTATAATAGAAATACATTTTAAAAGTGAATTCTCGTGAAAAGCAGTATTTCATTTAGAAGCATCAGGCAGCCCAGTTTAGTGTCATTTGAGGTCTCCAAGTGAGCTTTCCAAATGTTCACATAACTACATCGGGCACAATATCCTATGAAAATTCCAGTTCCTTACTCAACTTCAATCAGGATTCAATTGGAAAAGACAATATAAACTTCCTGGCCTAAAAAATGCTACCACATGGAATTAAAGTGGTAGGGGAAAGAGGCAGAACTGTATTATGCATCAGATCAGCAGATGCAGCATTCAAGTCTCTGTCACAGTGACATGCATTATGAAATGGAAGACTGCTATGACTTGATCTTATATACATATATTACAAGATGATGTAATCTCTACTTCAAGTGCCGACAAAACACACTTAATCACATCTTTGAGGATTCTTTACAGGGTTATTGCTACAGAGTAAGAGCAGGGAAATGTTTCAGAGCTCTCCAGAAAGCCTCACTAAGGTGATTTCTTCACAGGCTGAAGCACACAAGTGCAGAAATCCAAAACACCCCACAGATACTGCCCTTATAATGAATCATTGAGGAAGGTGTCTTAAAAGTAATCATAAATGTACAGGATTTTTTTTTTCCCTTCAGAGACACCTCATCCCTGCTAGCAGCAGCTCAAGGATCCTGAGTTTGATCCCCATTTTACACCCTAATTCCATCAGCAGTAAAGCAAGTTCAGCACCAAGTAATGCTTTAATGGCATTCAGGCAGCACTTGATCATGCAGGTCTTGTGGCACCCAGCTGGATGCACCTGATGGGCTCTCCCCAGGAGACATGGGTGATCAATGCCATGGGATTGAGGCTCCCAGCCACACTGAGACCAGAGCAATGACTTGCACTTGGTTTGCCAGAACTTGTGAAGGGAGGGTGTTCCTCTGCACAAGCAGCACCAGTGCCAAATCCTGCCCTGCCCCCAGGAACAAGGGAAGGCCAAGGCAGGAGACAAGCTGCTCACTTTCTATATGAGGACTCACATACCCTCTTGGGCAGCTTCCTTTATTAGGACAGTTTAGTGACTATAATCCCTCTGTGCATGAAGCCTGCACCTCCCTTTGCCACCTGGAAATGCTGCATTTCTCAGCTACACCTATCTGCAGTAACTGAACTGATGGAAGGCTCCTCAAGACAGTTAGGAAAGAAATCAGGTCATCCAGCTCTTACCCAAATCCTTCAAGCTCTCAGGACAGAAAGGATTTGGGATGGAAGCTGTGGAACTACACAGCTCTGAGCATGAAGTTGCATCAGACAGGGCATTTTCAGCACTGCAAATGTACTTTGGCACACTAGAGGGGTACAGAGAGATGCCAGAAAGAGCTTGAAGGTCTCACTTTTCATAAACATTTTCCTTTAGTTCACCAACCTGCTGAAGCAGCTCTTTTTTTTTTTTTTACTTCCCAGTGCCAATTCCTAGGAACCACAAAGGGCAAGGCAGCCCACAGCTTTCAAAAGAATGACGTTTCTTGGCATATTGATTACCAATACTGCCACTGTACTCCACATGCAAAAACAGGTTTCTGAGAATGCCAGGACTCTTAAATAAAATGCTATGGCTCAGTATAGTTTCTAGCTACACCTGAAAAAAATCCACACAGAAGTTCTTCCTTATTCCCCTACTGATTTTCTCTTCTCCAGACCCAAATGTCAACATTAGGATTTAAGACCTCTACAAAACATAATTCCATGTGTTTGCTGCTCTCTTAAATGAGTTTTTGAACCATATGCTGGCAGTAGCTTAAATATTCACTGATGGTTCTACAAAATGATAGGGAAGAAACTTCTCTCATTTCTACAAAAATATTTTTGCTTAAAGCCAGCCAAGAGCTTGAACAAGAGACGATGAACATAAAATGAAAGTACTGATATCAATTAACCATAAGAGCAGAGAGAGGAAATGAGAGAGCTTGTGTGTGTATGTGCACAGTCAATAATACAGCAATTTCATTGCAGAAGCAAAGTCTAGTAACCTAGCACCCAGAGGTGTCTGAAGTGAGGTCACCTGTGCAAACATTACCTGCCCTCCCTGCACATTTACCTTGTACTAGAGCCTCACATTTCATCATCACACAGCCTTTTTCCATCCCAGATGCTTAGCAGAGTGGCACTAACTGAATAAAAAGTTATTCAACATTAATCGGCATCACTGTTTCCTGGCTTGTGCCTTATGTACTGAACACAGAACGATTCATCTTCCATATAGCCCTCAGTGAGATGCCTATCCTATAGATTCTGACTGCCTGTAAGCTTTTAACGACTGTAACCATGGAAGTCCTTGGTGAAACAAAGGAACGGTGGTACTTCTTATTTAAGAAATGTAGAAGTGGCCATATAGATAGTCAGAAGTACCTTTTATTTAGGGACTAATTTGGGGCTCTTAGAGGCTGACTCTTGAGGGGCAACTGCATCCAGTAACACTACATAGTACTTCTACCGTGACTTGCCAGGGAGGGAAGGATCTGTGGTGCCTTTGCCTGGTCATGAGACAGCTGTTTCCTCTCAAGAACTGACTGTTGATGCCCATGCACAGTCACCTGACCCTGGGCTGCACCCAGCTCTCTGCATCTTATTGCTCCCATTTCCACAGAGTAGAGGAGCTGGGAGGAGAGCAGCACTCCACGCTTGGCCTTGGCTGCCAGTTTATTACTGGGCACAATTGAAAATGCTAATCCAAATCCACAAAGCCACCAGTGCACTGGGGTCAATTAGCTCTGCAGCTGCCTTGCCCTGGACACCCCACTGTGACACGCTTGGAAAATGTTTGCCAGCCCCTGCCACAGATTTCCTGGGAGCAGAATAAGCCTCTTTGCCTTTAGACTTGACTTGGGCTGAACTGGTTTGCCTTTAGAGAGCCCTAAAGCCTGGCTCATCTCCAAATGCTACTGAAATTAGGAGTCCCTTTTTCTCCCCATGAATTTTGAGTCATGCCCCAACATGGCTATACATTTTCCCTTTGCCATACAGTCAAATTTCTTACTAAGGCATTGTAGGTAGGAGTTCAGTTAGGATGGAGCAAGCTGTGCTGTTCCCGTGTTGGCAGGAAACAAACAGTCCCTAGACATTAACATGATGGACATGTCGACACCGAGAAACGTATGGTACCAATTAAGACAGTATCAACAATTATGCAGAACACAGTTGAGTAGATTAATTTGTTGCCTGGAGTAAAGGCTGCCAGTACGAAGCTGGCTGTCAAGAGACAGACTTTCATCTTGTGTGCTGCCTTATGCCAAATACTGTAAAGCCCATGTTCACTAAGGATGATTGTTGGGTTTCCTTTTCCCCCATCAATCTTGAAGCAGGGAAGGAACAAGCAATTAATGTCTCTACATGCTGCCTCCTTTCTTCTCTGTTAAATTAAAACAAATAAAGTACACTTGAAAAAAAAATCCCCAAAATGACCATTATTCCCAGAACACTAAAATAAGGTCTACAAAGTAACTGGGAAAGGATGCTTCTTTTTTCGCTCAAAACAGTTTTCTTTTGCTGAAGGGCTGATGCAACAACTCATTTGTCAAATGCAGTTTTTCCCAGTTCTCTAAGCAAAGAGAAGAAAAATGGATGTAATGTGTGTGACTCATTTCCAACTTGCTACTTTTACATTGACCAGAAAGGCATTTACATACTCTCCATCTCTTGCTTCCCAACCTTTTTCACTGAGGAAGATGCAAGATTACCTGTAGCAAGTTGCGGCTAAATGAGTGAGAGAGCGGCTGCGTGACTTTGAGAGCCTCAAACCATGACACCTGCTCTGCAAGGTACCTTTCCAGAGGCTTGGTAAAATACCTTAGTTCTAGAGGGGTTGTAAGAACAAGCAGCTGATTTTCTCCAAAAACCTCATGTTTGTAACATGCTACATAGGTCTATGGCTGTCAGAGTATTAAACAGCAAAGAAAAAACTAGGACTTGTAAATAATCACTTGCTATGTTAATAAGCAACACCATTTGAATTTCTGCTAAAGCTTTGTCCCAGCTGTGCTGCCCCAAAATCCAATTAAAAAAAAAATCTGCTTATGCCTACTCCTACAATACAAAGAATATTGAACCACCCTTCATAAACACTGCTGTTGCTTACAGAGCATATGGCCCCACATCAGGCTCTCATTTCTCCATATTTAGTCTTGTTAAACTACAGTATGCCTACCTGAGATATAAATTACCTTGAGGCTTGGAGTAATGCCATCCTGAGTAAGGAAACTATTCATAACACAGGCAAAAGTCCCCTGCCACTTACAACACAGCACACACTGATCATAGTCGATAGAGAAATCAAGTTTTAATCCAACACTCCCAGCAAACACGTTGCTCTCTGAGCAGCAGAGCCATGAAATCTGTTTTTTAAAGGTTTATATCCTATATGCCTTACTCCCCCTGCCACTACATTTGTAGAATATTTGCAGTGGCAATATTCCCATCACAAAACCTTCCAAATCTTTCTTATTGTCTTTATTCCTACTACTACTCCTTCGGTAAAGAAGCTAGAAACTGCAGGGTCCCAGAAACTACCTCCTCCTGAGACCAAACATGGGGCTGACCTTCCTTAGAAACAACACTCCAACTGGCCTCTCCTACTCTAACACTGATTTTCAGGGAAAAAAAAAGTATTTTTCAGATCTTTTCCCCTTGGCGAAATTTGATCAAAACTACCTAACACTTACCAAAGCTTTTTAGGGTAAAGAATGGATGGACAGTATGAGAGATCAGATGACACAATTTATATCTGCTACACATAGGTGCAATTCATATCTGCACTTCTACCTGCTACGTGTAAGTGCAAAGGAGCATGCAGGTGCTGAGTGTGAAGGCTGAGGGTGTTTCTGTCTGATTAGTAATTATTTGCTGATATTGCACAGGTAGCACAGGGCACTTAACAGGACACTGAGCCTTCAGAGAGGCATTTCATGCTTCCTACCAATGTCCCAACCACAGCACAAAGGAATGGGAAGGAAATTTTCAAGCTACTTCCAAAGCCTTCATTGAAATCTAATGTATTTTTGGGCCCAAGTGTTTTGCCTCATTTTTCTCACTTAGGGTTCATATCTCTATTTCAAGAGCACTGTACCCAGGGTTGTTTTCCTTCCTGTGCTCAAGGATATGCATAGAACCAACATACTTCAAATAAAAAGATAAAATCTCATCAGGCACTTGCTGGAAAGTTATTTCTGCAGCTGGAAATCCTCTGCCCACTGGCAGGCACACCATCTTCCTGGTAAATACCAGCCTAGGCCTGTGCTGGGTGGGTGACTTCCCCCTGATGGAAAGGAGAGAGGAAGTTTTCAAAGCACACAAGCACAGGCCTCCCTGGAAAAAAGCTTCCCAGAGCACACAACAGCTCCTTACATCCATATAGTCCTCAAAGCACACAGATGCCTCCTGCTCTCCAGCACGGCTGCTGCTTCCGAACTCCATTGCCCCGAGGCTCTTTCTTATCTGTTATTTCCAGATGCTTCTGACACAGCCTACTGAGCAGAGGGGACTAGCAGTGATGTCAAGGAGAACTGTGGAAGGTCAAAACAGGGCAGGAAAAAACTGAATCCACTCAAAAGTGCCCAAATTTGATTTTTATTTTCTTCAATTAAACTTCTAAACTTCTATACCATTAAGCATTTTGATAGGAAAAAAAAATGTATTCTCTCTTCTTTTCCCTCCTTCTGGCAACCGCAATAAAAAAATTTCCTCCCAAACCTCTTCACTACAACTTTTTACTCTTTTACCATTTTCTTTCTCTTTTGCTATTTTTGAGGTTTCCCAATGTGAAATGTTTTGAGAAATGGCAAGATAATAAAACACCTACACAACAACAAAATAGATAAGGTAGGAAAAACAACTGCAAGACTTCATTTATCCTTTTAGACTCAACAGCACAAGAAGAGAAGGAGAAAAATTGCAAACTTAAAATTCTGAAATATCTACACATCACCTCCCCTAAAAAAACTCCAAAGTTTTTCTTT
Source organism: Forpus xanthops (assembly GCA_032466535.1). Lineage (NCBI taxonomy): Eukaryota > Metazoa > Chordata > Aves > Psittaciformes > Psittacidae > Forpus > Forpus xanthops. The sequence goes on along the minus strand of JASSUY010011798.1, from coordinate 9,178 downwards.
GCAGAAGTACTTACGAATATATGGAGATGGACATCTTCTGGAAAATAAATCAGATTTTGGTGAAGCCTCCTTTTTTCTGCAGGAAATACTGCACTGGGGAGAAAAAAAAGCCAGCTCATCATAATAAAAGTTTAGTCATCACCACTGCATGATCAGTGATTAAGAGGAACATGATGCCATGTACACTGCTCCCCTATCAAGTTAGTGTAGAGAGAAGCTTTAGGAGGCTTTGGGTGATGAGACAATGTGTGGTGTAACAGCAATGACAATTATCCTCCAGCACTGTTGGAATGGTCCTGAGCTTCCCACCCTCTCATGAGGAACAGAAGCGTAGAGCCCATATGCAGCTTATGCCATTTGGGGGAGCAGGAAAAGAGATAGCAAAACAATTTGATTTCAGCCTGCTTTTAAATAAATTACAAAGCCATTCAAATATACTAGACTATTAAACACCGTTCAGGTACTCTAAGGTACTTGAAAATTAAATGCTTTCTGGGGAAGGACTGGAAAGTGGGAGCTCAAAAGCAATGGCAATCTGTCTGCCAAGCTGCCTCAAGGGAACCTCCTGAGAAGTGTCACCATAGTCAGCTCTGAGAATTTCTTGAAGATGGGAGACTGAAGGACAGGCCCTTCTTGGTACCCTCTCTTGTTTGCTATGTTCAAGACAAATTGATAAAGAATATGCATAGAAGACTGGGAAGGTCTGCTGGTTCAAATGCAACTCCTCTATTAACAATGAGGTAAGGGGATTTCCTCCTGACAGCAAAACTGCCTTTTCTCCCCCAAAGACACAGAGCTCACTGGAGGAAATGCAAAGCTACACTGCATTAGCATCTACACGTTATCTAGAGGGAAACCACCTTTCCACACACAGGTCTTCCTAAGCAGTGCGCAGCAGCAAGCCCAGGCTGGGTCCTCAGAACAGTTCTCTCCCATGTCCTCCCTTTCAGGAGCAACCACATCCTCACTTCCAAAGTCAAAATCTGCAAATACATGGCGCTCTCTAGTGTCTTTGCTCTGCTCGGGAGAAACACAAGTATCCCAAGGTGCTGACATTGGTCCAGACAACAGAGTACAATCCAGACAGATTGATGCCCAAGGCCTGCTATTAATTAGGATGAGTTTGCCAGCCTATCTGCTTGATTGAACATTCTGGTAGAAGCCACTCCAGCTCTTACTGTGGCTACCTCCAGCAGCACAATGCCTCCCAAAACAGTCATTTAAACAAAACCAGGATTTTAATCCACAATCCTGATGGAGACAAGCATTCCAGGAAAGTTTCTGTTCCAGGATTAGGTCTCCACAGAACCTGAGCATGATCCCGTCAGCTCCCAAACCGGCCACCAGCAATGCGTAACATAGATTGTAATTTCAGGGTGCAAGCTCCAAGAAGAAATCCTCATGGAGGAGCTGGCTCAGAGATGGCACCAGGGAGGGCTTGGGAAGCCACAGCATGAGTGGTACAAGTACACACACTGTGTAGGATGAGGGATCCTTCGGGACATGCAGGGACTTTTAGCCATGCAGAACAGCTTAACCCTCCAAGTAGTATGGATGGAAGCAGCCTCGATAGAAACACCACTCCTTCCCTTATGTCTTGCCTCTTCCCATCACCACTTCACTGGGGGAGGAGGCAAGGCAGAATACATTTCTAGCTGTTGAAGGCAAGTAATATCTGAAATGGCAACTGCTTTGATTTGCCCTTAAATGGTTTGCTGGTCCCTTTATTACTGCATTTTCTACCCTGTTATGGTGCCTCTCTTTCTCCTGTGCTTCTCTGAGGCTGACAATTCATGACAGAAATCATGACAGCACATCCCACAGACTCATAGCCTCAGGTTCAACTGTGCTTGCCTAAGTGACAAGATCAATGTGGCAATCTGCTGCAGAACATACGAGATTCCCCCTTCTCCCCCTCTTTTTTTCTCTCCCTCCTTTAATATACATTTCACATTAAATCAGCATCTAAAGAGAGGAGGCTCCTCTAGTGCCTAGGAGAACATATTTTCTTCAAGCTTGCAATGATGACTGGTGACGAGGGGAAATACACTTGCACCGTGTAATTGATTTGATGTATGCCATGTTTCAGGGGGATAAACACCACCCCCTGGACTCCTGCATTCCAGAGTCTCCAGCCTAAGCTCCTTGTTAAAGCGTGTTGGGAGTCAATCAAAGACACTGAGCAGTTCTGACGTGAAGATAAATGCTCTTATCTTCAGCTTCCAATGCTGCTTCTCTGAATAAGCACTCCTGACAGTTTTGCTATTTAAACTGCTCTTCACCTAGGGACAGGAATAGGGGGAAACCATTTTAACCAACTGTATTTCAGCAAACTTCTCTGCTGGGAGAATAAGCTGAGCTTGTCACCAAGCCAGATGACTTCCACTGGGACACACCACCACAATTCACAGGGAATAAATTAAGGCCCTGTCCAGGCAACGCACTTAAGCACCTGAATAAACATGCAGCTTAAGCTTATCTGCTGCTTTATGGGCTTAGCATGTCCCAGATAGACATGCATTGAATACAGCTGTTAACACACCAGCAAAACTACACATCCAAATAGTACTGCACTGCGGAGGAACTTTAATAATAATTTTTACAGTCAGGCAAACACTAAAACATAAATACATATCTTTTAGGAGGCCAGTGCAAGAACCAGGAAGAAAACTTGTTCCTCCAAGTCCTCCACTTTGCCATAGCATACTACCCCTTGGATCAGTCTCTCATACCAAGATATGGGAGAGCAAATCCTGCTTTGTGCTTTCCATCTTCTCACACAGGAAGGCTGGCTACAGACCACAAACCTCATCATTAGGCACTGGTCAGCTGCAGCCCAGGGAAAGCCCCACTGATTTAAATGTATCTAGGATTTCACCCTCTGCTTCTCTATACAGGGATTAAACAAATATTCTCCTGCGAGAAAATCGCCTCACATGCCTGCCTGAATTCACTGTAATCTTTAAAGAAAAGATACAGAAAAGTTGCAGTAATTTCCAGTGGTATGGCAGGAGGTGAGTTTTAGGGCCAAACCACTACTTCAGGCATCATAAATCCAGTTCATTTGTCTCTTAATACAATGGAACAGTCTTTCAGGGGAAAAATGAAAAAGAGATATTAGAGAAAAAATCCAGGAGAATAAATTGCCAGAAGAAATAATACAAAATGCTTTAAGTATATCAGGAGGGAGATGCCTAGAGAAACAGTAGGTCTTTGGCAGACGCAGCAAGCAGAGGGAGCAATCAAACAGGGAGGTTACAACCAAGCCAAACAATGTCTTTGTAGTCAGTATTCACACTGGAGTATGACCTGGGGTCAGAAAAAGGTAGAAGAAATAGCTATTCTGGAGATTGCCGTCTATGGTAAGACATTACCCAACATGCAGGAATAACATAAATAAATAAGAGCAGTACTTGAAAATCTCAACATATCCTATTGAAATGAATGTGCTGGACTGACAGCAGCTTTCTATACGCACTGGCTGACAAAGCAACTCAGCTCCTGACAAGAATATGGAATTTATCTTTACACAGCTGTCACTGCAGAGGGACCCAAATCACACCCATTCTTTAGAAGAAGGCCAGATCACTGTGGGATGAGCTCAACATTTATGAAATGCCCAACCCAAGAAAAACAGCTGAAAAAAATTATGCAGCTTGAAATTAAAGCCTCTCAGGCCAAATGCAGCAGCAGATTTTTTAAGTCAGTGAAGTTACTCTGAATTTCTAGCGGAGGAATCCAGTTTTGGTACTGGCCAGAGCATTCTGTAAGAGCCTTTGAATGCTGGTAATGAAATATTCAGTTGCACATATCAAAAAGCCTGCATCTATACCCAGTTCCTAAAGTGATAAGACTGAAGAGTCCCAGAGGTATCTAAAACAAACAGGATTTTGAATAGTTTGTGTTAAAAGTATCAGACAGGAAGTAAATTCTGTTTTATTGGATTGAGTTGAAAAACCACCTAGATTATATACGTGCTTATATTTCAGGGTGAAGTTTTCAACTTACTATAGATGTCATCTCATCCCCTCTTTACCCCACAAAATGTTAATCACAAAACCACCCATATTTAATTCTGTGTGTTGAAGACCGTGTGTTTCATATGCTGCACACCAACCACTAAACTACATTGCCATAACAAGAGTAAACACCCTTTGGATCCATTGGTTACATCAACTAGCAGTGTCTGAAGGGATGCAGAATAGACAGAAATAGTGACCAAAGACTCATTCAGGCTCCAGCTGTATAAATTACAACCTCTCACAGAGGAAGTTCTTGGATATACTAAAAAAACAAACTGTGAAGCATGCTGTAGATAGCAGTTGAAAGAAACCAGCCAAAAATCTGCCTCCCACCAACCAAACTTTTCTTGGCTGTAGCAGGACTGGAATTTTAGCTTAGCATGAACAGTTGCTCCTACCTGACTTGGTACAGGGCAGATATACTATAAGACATCTGAAAAACACCTGGGAAAAAAGACAAGACAAATGTTTTACAGATGTGTTTTATATATATGTCAGTCCTGAGTTTGAGCAACATGCCAATTATGTCATAAACCATCAACTCTACATACTATCTGAGAAACTGTATTTCTATCAATTGAATGTCTGTAAAGAGGATATATCTTCACACTTCAGCATGATCAAAGTGGAGCCTTACTGGATCCTCACTACAATCTACAGCAAGGGCAATAAAGTACACCAGAATTAGAAATTACAGTTATAGTTACACCCACTTCCATGCTTCTATAACACAGCATCATTTATTTACAATCCAAGACGCTGTGCCTATCTGCATAGCTGATTATCTGGAAAACAGTATTTTCCTACAGCATTAACAATTTTGCTGTCGTCTGTTTTGAGAGATTGTCAAGGTCAACCTATAAGATCAAATGGGAAAACAATGTGAATTTCCTATGCAACTTTTGCATATGACTGCGTCTAACTGCTGGAAAGGGCAATGCTCCAAGCAATCATGTACAGAAGTGTCTAAGAATCACAAGCAATATAACGTGCCTTAGTAGAGGTTAGTAACCTGCCAAATTTATGAGCTTTCTTTCAAGACTACAGACATTTCACTCTGTCTATAGATATGGTGGAAATACTGAACAGAACACTATTTTTATGGTTTCAAGTTTAGAAAAAAAAACTGTTGAGTAATTTCTGCATTAAACTGTTTAATAGTCAACTTTTATTTCCCTCTCTCCTCTTACAAGTTACATGATCAGAAAGAAAAAACTACCAACTTTCTCATGGGCCAAAATTTTAAGCAACTGTTTTTTTTCTTTCCTTTGAAACCCCAAATTGCTCAGACTTCATGTTTCAGGCCACTGACAGATAACATTTACAAGAAAATCTCCCTGGGGCCACATAATTATCCAGCAAGAACAAATTCCATACAAAAAGCAACAGTAAAGCATCTCATTTTGATTCTTAGCTCCTCACCATGAGGTTGAGGAAGTCTTCACCACTTCAAAAAAAGAACAGAGCGGAAGTATCCTTTGAAAGTGGCTTGACAATGTTGGTATGTATGTACCACTGCTATGTACATGTACATCGGGCTGGGTTTTTACAAATCCACACCTAAACAGGCAGACTGAAATGATCAGGATTGCTTGAGTTACCCATGGGTTTTTTTGCTGCCATGTGGTCTAAACTATTTCTATGTGTAATGTCTCAGCATGCTCTCTATTATCAGCATCTATAAGTACCACTGCTGTATCTACAACACACCCTGACATGATATAAAGAGGGGACACTCTGGGATTGATTTGACACGATGTGCTACAGCTCTAGGACTTTTTATCTACATAACACTTACTAGCAGTGTGGCTTGTATTGAGTTGCAGGTCACAGACATGCCTGAGCAGTGCATTAACTACTAGAGGACACTGTGCTCACAACATAAGCTGGTTACCGTCAGGATCACTCCTGCATGATTTCAACCTTGGTCCACCAGGAAGGAAACCACTTTGAGCACACTTGTGGTATGCATAAGGGATTACTGCAAAGGCACAAAGACTGATGCCAGGTAAGGAATGCCTCTTGTGTACACTAACATAAAGGCGCATTATGTACAGCACTGCCAGCTCAGCCATGCTGAGCACCATATACTTGTGCTGTCTCAGGTATCTTCTGCAAGCTGCATGGTATATGGTCCCTTTATTGCAGTACTAACTGATTACAGCCCACTGCCATAATTAAGACGAATAATTGGGACAAAATGAATATTACTGGGAGGAACTGGGTTTGTGAACAATGAGTTTTCTAAAACCAGCAGTGGTTTAAAAGGCCTCAGTGTCTTGGTAAACCCCAAGAATAACTTCCATTTGAGAAGGTGGGAGGCAGTCTGAAAACCAGCTCTTTTTAATGAATCTTTCCTTGGGCGTCCCAAAGCAGCTGGATCACATGCCGTTTTCCGTATGGTGGGCCAATATTTGCCTGTGTAATGGACTATGGCAGTTTCCAGAAAGCAGTATGTGAAATTAATCAGCCCAAATATCAGCCAACACTTACAAACCAAATAGCACTTAAATTTGATGAAAGTTCTGGCTGAAAATTCAGGTGTAGTTTGCAAAGGATTTTTAAATTACGATATCTCTGAAGGGTCCTGGACTAGAAAGGTTCTTACACATAGCAAAAAGAGCTTGGGGAGTGAGTGGCAAAAACCAAGTAAACAAATCTTTGATGAAAAACTCTACTTCAGTTAAAGTCTATACCCTGCCATCCTACTAATGGCAAAGCGAGACAAGCTGATGCTCAAAGAGAGCAGGCTGAAGCCTTTGCTGCTACTCAGACTCTTGCGGTCATTATCCTTTCTGCACCATTCTTACATGAAAAATCTTTTTCAGCCTAGATTTAGCCTAGACTAGCTCTTAAGCACATGTCCAAGCCAGTCAGATCAAGACTGAACAAGAAACAAGTTCTCATTCCATTAGGAGTTATAAAGCTCACTGTAGATGTGCTTAGTGAAATTATATGGCTTATTTTACATGAAAAGTTAAAGCCCTTCCTTACCTGAAAAAAATACCATCTTTCATTCACTTCAGCAGAGTGCCTTGGGCTGTCAGGACCCTGATCACAGAGAGCACTGAAAACATAGCTATATGAGTTGTCTACTCTCAGGGAAAATTAAGCCAGCCCCAAGGAATTACAATTTTCTATCCCTTGCACTGGAAACTCTAGCTGATGAGCTTTCACCCGCAAAAAATTAGACATTCTGAAGTTTAGTCTAACTTGGCACTTCTCTTTCTCTCTGCTTTGACAGACATGCAGCAAAAAGCTGCTTAAAAATATTTGTCCGGTGATGAACCAAAGTTCACTGTTGCAGAGTAAAGAAACATTGAGGACAGAATGGAAATAACACAAAGGTAAATTTTTCAGTTGATAGACTCAACCCCTCACCAGGATGAGATTTTGGGGCATAATGGCTGGAATAAAGCACTGCCAGTCCAGGCTCTGAGGCTGCAAATTCTCCCTCCTGGCAGCGCAGAATGTACCCTTGGCATGTGAGGCAGCTTTAAGGCAGCTCTGGGTAACTAATCCACAGCTGCCAGATCCGAGGTCCAGTTGCCCATGCAAGTTGGGGTAATTTGTAAGCTCTTTGGTGCCATGTCTGCTGTTAACAGACATTCCTACAATCAAGGGTCAGTGGGATCCAGGAATAATCTCAACAAGTCATCTTCAACCAGGACAGACTGATGAGAAGGGACTGCCTAGCACTGTTTTCCGATTGCTCTTAAACCAGGATTCCTTGAGGCAAGGCTGAATGTCAAGCTGGAGGTACTGACAGCTTTAAGAATAATTTACAAACTCAAGCAGCTAACCCAGATCTGATTTTAAAGGCCCTCCACATGTGATAACTGAGACTTTTATAATAAACAATCTTCATGAGGACTGCTTGAATTCACCTTCAGGGTTCTTTGGTCTTACTGTTTTGTAGAAAAATTATCTCCTTTATACTATAACACAAAAAGAAATCCACTTTCAGCACAGGAGCAAATACTGACACATACTCCCTGTGTCTCAAGTAGCTACTTGCCTTTTTTATAAACAAATCCACCTGCAGTGACTATAAAGCAGTAACAAGCCTCCTAGTGAACATTATGTTATATATGCACATCATATGTGCGACTGTGTTTCTGGAAAGTGATACAGAGTTTGAGATTAGAGATTAATAAAATGAAGAGAAATAACTCCTTATCTAATTCTCGAAAGGAAAAAAACACTCAGTAAAAATGTGGACAGACTCCAGCTTTACAGGAATTTCCTTCCATTATGCATTTGGCATCAAGTTCTTTCTGATTTCTTTATGCAGGCATATTTTCCTTCAGGGAGAATACATTACAGTTAGAACACTACTCATGATTTCATAATATGTATTTATGAAGATGATCATATGTGCATCTCTCAACGGCTCGAAGTCCAGCAGGAGACCAAGAACAAGTGGTGACCCTCAAAGATCGGTGTTGGGACAGGACTTGTTTAACATCTTTGTTGGTGACACAGAGAGTGGGATTGAGTGCGCCCTCAGCAAATTTGCCAATGACACCAAGCTGTGTGGTTCAGTTGATAAGCTGGAGGGAAGGAATGCCATCCAGAGGGACCCTGACACGCTTGTGAGGTGGGCTGATGCCAACCTTATGAATTTTAACCATGCCAAGACCAAGGTCCTACACCTGGGTCAGAGCAATGCCAGGCACAGTTGCAGGTTGGGCAGAGATGAGATTCAGAGCAGCCCTGTAGAGAAGGACTTGGGGGTGTTGGTCGATGAGAAAATGAACATGAGTCAGCAGTGTGCTCTTGCAGCCCAGAAAGCCAACCATATCCTGGGCTGCATCAAAAGGAACATGACCTGAGAGAGGTGATCCTGCTGCTCTACTCTGCTCTCGTGGGACCTCACTTGGAGTACTATGTGCAGTTCTGGTGTCCTCAACATAAGAAGGACATGCAACTGTTGGAACAAGTCCAGAGGAGAGCCACAAGGATGATCAGTGGACCGGAGCACATTCCGTATGAAGATAGGATGAGAAAGTTGGGGCTGTTCAGCCTGGAGAAGTGAAGGCTGCGTGGAGACCTCATAGCAGCCTTCCAGTATCTGACGGGGGCTTAAAGGGATGCTGAGGAGGGCCTCTTCATTAGAGACTGTAGTGACAGGACAAGGAGTAATGAATTCAAAC
>JASSUY010011796.1:0-18425 GCA_032466535.1 Forpus xanthops | reverse complement strand
GATTGTTGGAAGAAGTAAACAACCCCAGAGACCCCCACCACATATTTTGTACGCATGCGAGGAACTTCTGGGAAAAGGATGTAATCCATATGCAGTCTCACGAATATGTATGTGTGCTCAGTAGCTGTATAAGGACTGCTTGTGTAGCAATATGGGGACACACGTTAGGAGGAGTTATCCCCTGTGTCTCCCAGAGCCGTAATAATGAATACCTGCTTGTCAACTAGAAAACTTCGTTGGCAAGTTTGTTACTGGATCTTTCTCCGAATCAGGGTTCAGATAGCTGATGGGCGAACTGCAATTCCCTATAATCAACTCTGGAAGATAGTCCTGGAAGAACATAATGAAACTCATTGGGGTGGCATCTTAGTGATGCAGTAATAATAAGCCTTGATAAAGATTGATAATGTTATTGACAATGAGATAAACGTCTGGATTCTCCCCAGCCAAGTTCCGTAAATCCCTTTTTGTCTCTATATCACTTAATTTTGGGCTTTTCCCTGGGATACTGTGCCAATCAGTGTTAAAATCACTAGTGGTTGCATGGGATGTGTGAACAGCCCCCTCCTACACACAAAACTGGACAGCGTCCTAGGGAAAAGGTTTTATTCTCTGGTGAGCTGGCCAGGAAATGTATTCAAGATAAAAAATGAGGTGCAAACAGCAGCAAAAGACAGCGTTTTAGACCAAAATGTTAGTGTTAACACTGTCCGGATGCTATGGGAACTCCCACCGACAAAGCTCTGCTGTGCCAGAGGGCCTGGAAGGCAGAAAGCCCAGGAAAACTGTGAGCTCCCAGGTTTCAGGCGAGTTCAAGTAACTGAAATCACTGTTATATATGGTCAGCAGGACACGTACTCAGTGGTTAATGGGGTTTATAAATACGTTAGCTCTTCCAAAAGGGAGACTGCCTCTTTGCATCGCCCCTTCTCTTCTGTATTAAAAAATGGAGGTGTTTAAAATCTAAACTGGATTGCGCTCTATAAATGAATATTGATCATAAACTGTGGCAGGAGCAGGGGTCTGTTACAAACACTAATTTTGTTATAAAACCCCAACGCCAGCATCGACATTAGCAGCCAGTTTCTTTATTGTGCTCGTTGATGAGGGATAAGCAAGCAGCGCTGGGTGCGCGGGGAGACATCACTCCACCCAAGCCGCACACCGAGGGGTTAAGCGAGCAGATGTTTATTACACACTAACATGCGTATTCAGTAGGTGTCCGAGAGAGCAGAGGAGATCTTACAATTAGTTTAGGTACTCATTATCATAAGTCTCCTCCCTTTCGTCGCTTTCGCACTGCCCTCTGACAACCGTGGGCCGGGATCTTCAAGATGAAGTAAGCAGCCTTCCTCAGGATGCGCTTTTCACCTTTAGCTCGGTTGAACGCCTTAATAGTCCCAATTAGCTGAAACCAGCCGAATTGGTGAGTTTCTGACAACTGGTAAAGATTTAAAAGCAGCGTGTCTTTCTTACAAGAGATAAGCAACACCATAGGGACAGATAAGGAGTGCTTGAAACTTAGCAGATGCCCCGGAGGCACTGTTTTCAGGCTGACTGATAAGTAGAAGGGCTACTGAATCTTATTACCACATCACAGACTTACAGTACAAACATTGTTCTCTAAGTCAGGCTGAAAGTATTTTACCCCATGTTTCCCAAACACTTTTCCTTTACCCAAAGAAGTAACGGATGGCGACTTTTTATTAATATTGCCTTAGTTATATGGATATAATAACTCAGTCTCATATAGTTACTTTCCGCCCCATATTAGTGTTTTCTCGTTTCATGAATTTTCGCACCATATTGTTATAAACACTACCCGATATCCAATTAATAGCAGCAGAATAAATTTATTATAAATCTGATACAAAGAAGCAATAAGCAAAGCAGCGCTGGTGCGCTGGGAGTCTGTGCTCTACCAACACGCACACCTGGGGTAATACAGTTACTTGTTTTATAAAGCCTAACATACATATTTATTAAGGGGTTAGAATATGTAAATTCGTCCTCGCTTCCTATGATAATTAGTTTCACAACTTCTTTCCGCATGCGCATTGTCTCCTAATGGTCGTGGGTGAGGGTCTCGGGATGAAGTAAGTCTTCCTCAGTCACCTTTGTCCCAGTTTTTAGGGTTGAACTTTTTACCTTCTTCCCTTGTGCATGTCCCTTGTTGGTTCTCCTACCCCCTTCTCCACTGTCCTTGGGAGGATAAGGGATTTCTTTCAGCTCCTCACGCTTCTTTAGCTTTGTTAGTCCAGCATTGGTTTATGGCCTTGTAAATTCTTTCTTGGATACTATGTTTAGGAATCTTCAGATTTACAATGGTTACATGTCTATCATACATACACTACATGTAATTGTGCAACTATAATGAATACAAATAATTCAGTCAAATTTTTATTGTTTTTTTTTTTTTCTCGTACCAGCCTCGCTTAATAAGCGAAATAACCATAATCAGCAAATTAATAGTTTACATTTATTACAGTATTTTGTAACAATCACTTCTCTATTTCCTTTTTAACACGAATCACAGTCTGTTCTATCACAGGCCGAAGGCTGCGGATCCCCTCGGGGATGGCCAGGCTGGGAGGGAGGTCCTCCTTGCCGCGCCGGGCTCTGGGCAGTGGTGGGGCAGTGGTGGGGCAGCGGGGGGGCAGCGGCGGAGCACCGCTCGCACCGCCATGGCGGCAGCGGGCAGCTGCCGGACTACAGCTCCCAGCATGCTCCGCGCGGCCCGGCCCGGCCGTCGCTCCCGCCGCATTCGGCGCTGGTGCAGAGCGGGCTGGGCGCCCGGGGAGAAGGAAGAGGAGGACATGGCGCTGAACAGGAACCATTCGGAGGGCGGTGGCGTCATCATTAACAACAGCGAGAAGTGAGGTGCCATCCCCTGCCCCCGCCTCCGGCCGGGGGATAGCAGGGTGCTGCTTACCATCCTCAGGGGATGCGGTTGTGTGGGGAGAGGACGGGGCGCGTGGGGTGGTGGTGTATAAGGAAGGGGTTGGTTTAACCCTGTCGGTGCCGGCGTGGGTTATCTTTCCTTCTCCTTGCCAGCGTAGGGGCTGTACTTATCGCCCTGCCCCTGGGTCTCCTCGCGGGAGGCTGCTGGGCCTCTCTCTTGGGCCTTTCCCTCTTACACCGCTCCCCTCTGCGGCCTGCCTGCTGCTGCCTCCTCCCGTTGTCCCCAGCTTCTCTCCGATTGCTCGGAGAGCTCTGGCAGAGCTCATGCCCCCAGCCAGGTGATTGTGGCCAGGGCCAAATCTTCCCCCGTCTCGACGCAGTGTGCCGCTGTTCAAGAGCTGCCCGCTTGGGAAGCGCAGGGCTGCCTGCTCGGTTGGGTCGGCTGGTTTCTTTGCACACACGCCCTCTCCGTGTGTGCAGGAAGGAGCAGCAGTGTTGGGAAGAGGCACTAGGGTATAACCATGGAAACGGAAAGCCTCCACAGAGCTGCCTTTGTCTGCCTGGCGTCCTCACCATTCGTGTCTGCCGGCGTGCTCTGGTTCTGACCTGGCAGTCACCTGCTCCTTAGGCAAAGGAGTACTTCAGTTTTCAGCGTGACTTTCTATAGGGCCACTTAAACATTGGTACAGGAATTCTGTGCCTGACTTCAGTTTGGGATGTGACTGTTTCTCAAAGAATTTACTAAGATCAACTCTGGGGCTTAAATTTGCATTCACTAAAACAGACAACTGTGTATTACTGTTCCTAGTTGTCAGCCCGCCTTGGATCAGGATTACCTCTCACGTGGCAGCCTGGGCTGCTTGTGGTGGTTGGTTCAGCTGATGTGCTGTAGCCCAGGCAATGCTGCTGGCCGCTGTGCCTTTCCAGAGCTTTTGCTGGAGGGACAGCTACTGGCTGGCAGAAGGAAAGGGCAGGTAACTGAGGATGGTAGCACATAAGCTGCCAAAGGTAAAGATGATGGAGGTTTCTCTGGCTTTAGGGATTAGAGTCTCTAATGTGGATGCTGTTGTGTTAATACAAGTTACCAGCTCTGTCTGTGCAAGGATATTGCACTGGTTTTAATAAGATCAGTTTTGAATTGAGAGTGAAGGAGTCAGTGCAAACAACGTGGGTTAATAAAGGCTAGTGGCATAAAGGGGGAGTGCCTCTCCATCCTGTTTCTGTGACAGAGATGCTTAAGCTGTGGTTAGACCTTTGACAGCTGTGTTGCATAAGCCATCCCGAGCAGTTCCTGCTTCAGCAGTCCTTCCTCTGTTGTGTTACTTGTGGTGAACCAAATTAGTGAACTGATCCAGCAGAAATGCAGCACAACTTAAAATTATATATATGTCTTGAGATCTTGATCAGTTCAGTTGGTTGGGTTCACAGCCTGCTATGCACACAGTAGTAGCTGTGCCGGCACACTGAGGAGGGAGCACAAGGCTGAGAACAAGCAGCCACTACTGCGTAAGTTGCTACTGCCAACAAACAAAAAGAAAATGCAAGTCAGAGTCATTTGTGATTTTTGTCTGCTGAGCACTCTCCTGAGGTTAAAGACAGTTTTGGTAGGTCAGTAAAGCTACACATGTGTTGTACTTCTGACTTGAGCTATAACACTGTAACACTGTGTCGCTTCTCTCATCTTGTTTGCAGTGTTTTGATGACCTATGATCATGTAGAAATTACCTTCAGTGATATTGAGCCTATGCCAGATGCATTCAAAGGGACCAAGAAGGGGAGTGTTTTCTTGACTCCCTACCGAGTAAGTAGTAAAGATTGTATTGTGTAAGGAGATAGGGGCTCTTTGCAATTCTGTATTTAAATGTTCTCAGTGCATGAAAGTCAGGATAATCTACTACCCCTTGAATTATGGCTCATCCTCTCCCCCTGGGGAGCATTATAAATTCATTGTACAGCCTATTTGTCAAAAGATAATAAATCTGATTAGTTCTTATAAAGGCAGCTCTTTCAGTCCATCAGGCATCTTTGAGATTGGAAATTAGCAGTGGTCTGGAAATGCTGAATGCAACAGCACAGCTACTAGATCGTAGCTGTGTAGAACAGCAAGTTCTCTGGAAGCTGGGAAGAGTATTTTCCAAGCAAGTGTAACCTTCCTGAAACGCTTTATCCCTGGAAGCTGCAGTTTACCCTTGTGACTGTTCTTTATAGCTTTTGGTTTGCACGACTGTAGATGCAAGAGGGAGTTTCAGTCCAGCAAAAAGTCACTTCATGAATGAATCAGGCCTGTGTTTTCTGTTTGTTTTAAATAGCCTTTGTAATTTTTTTTCTTTTTAGGTTATCTTTGTGTCGAAGGGAAAGGATGCTATGCAGTCTTTTGTGATGCCCTTTTATTTACTGAAAGATTGTGAAATTAAGCAGCCTGTCTTCGGGGCAAATTATATCAAGGGCACAGTGAAAGCAGAGGCAGGAGGTATGTACAGCACAGACGTAAGTTGTGTCTTAGTTCAGCTGCACAATTCAACTGACAAAATACCAGTAACTGAAGCTGGATACTGACCAAATGGGTTTTTACAGTGCTGCTAGAATGTGTCTTGTCGTCAAAACCAACAGCTAAAAATATTCCCCTTGTCTGCTCCCTGTACAATTACAGTGACCAGATGTGTTCTGCAACTGATCTCACTCCTGCCCTCTGTGCAAAATACTGACTTCAGTCAGCCAGGTGATCTCACTGAGTAAACATCAGAGCAGAGTCAGCAGGAGAGAGGATGTCATTCCGCATTGCTCAGTGGAGTTAGCTGGTAATTCTGAATCCATATCCTCTTGTGCCAAAGACTCACGATCCTTTCTGGGTTTGTTTGGATTTTCAAGAGCACTGTTCCCCATCATTTTTTTGTGCGATCTAGGAAAAGGCACACAATTGCTGTAGCATATCTTAGCAGTAAAAATGACACTTGAAAGAAAATGGACTGTCTTGAGACCAAGAAATCTTCCAGGGGTGGTTTCATAGTACGTTCAATGAGAGGTTTGTGGTAGATATTTTCAGCAAGATTTTTTTTAATCAGTGCTTTATGCTCTCAGTTTTTATACCAAAGACACATAGTGCAGTAAACTGTTGTCTCCAGCTTGATTGAGTCTATTAGTTGAGCACTGAAATCAGAGTTGTTAGGAACCTTCAGTCTGTAATCCTGAAATCAGCATTGTAGCTTCTGTAGAGGAGCAAAGTGGGACCATCCAGCATGAGAGGAATCCTGAGCAAACTCTGTAAGCTGCTTGAAAGGCAAGTGGCTTTAGCTAAATCTTTGTGAATTCCCTCAAAGGCTGTCTTTTTTAATGAGGATGTTGCTTTAACAGCCATAAGAGTCTGGTTTAGCTCAAAAGGCTTTTTAATCTACATGTCCCTGCTTCAGCACTGACACAGCTTCTGCTTTGATGCTTTGTTGGGACTCCGGCCTGTGAGTGTTTTTATTTTCAGTCTGTAATATGAGATATCCTACACCTGGGTTGGAGCAATCCCAGGCACAGTTGCAGGTTGGGCAGAGAAGAGATTCAGAGCAGCCCTGCAAAGAAGGACTTCGGGGTGTTGGTTGATGAGAGAATAAACATGAGCCGGCAGTGTGTGCTTGGAGCCCAGAAAGCCAACCGTGTCCTGGGCTGCATCAAAAGGAGTGTGACCAGCAGAATGAGGGGGGTGATCCTGCCCTTCTACTCTGCTCTTGTGAGACCTCACTTGGAGTACTATGTGCTGTTCTGGTGTTCTCAACTTAAAAAAGACATGGAAATATTGGAACAAGTCCAGAGGAGGGCCACAAGGATGATCAGGGGACTGGAGCATGTCCTCTATGAAGATAGTTGGGGCTGTTCAGCCTGGAGAAGAGAAAGCTGAGTGGAGATCTCATAGCAGCCTTCCAATATCTGAAGGCGACCTATAAGGATGCTGGGAAGGGACTCATCATGAGGGACTGTAGTGATAGGACAAGGGGTAGCGGGTTCAAACTTAAACAGAGGAAGTTTAAATTGGTTCTTGAGGAAGAAATTCTTTACTGTAAGGATGGTGAGGCCCTGGAATGGGTTGTTCAGGGAAGTTGTGAATGCTCCATCACTGGCAATGTTCAAGAGCCTTGGGTGACATGGTTTAGTGTGAGGTGTCCCTGCCCATGGCAGAGGGGTAGGAACTAGATGATCTTAAGGTCCTTTCCAATCCTAACTGTTCTGTTCTATGATTCTGTGTTATTATTTATTGTTATTATTATCCTGGCTTGAAATCAAGGACTCTAATGGATTTATGTGGAGCATGTTTTTCATTAATCTGTTTGCTGCTTTGGACACTCAGAGAGCCAAACTAATTTATAGCTGACAGTTAGGTGTAGTTGCAAACACTTTTTAGCAAACAGGATTAAGAAAATCCCTGTCTTCTGCACTGATCTTCTACAAACCTAGAGCAAATCCAGCACTCCTGATAGCTTGGTCTGTTGGCAGCTGGTGTGGTAATAGGCACAACTTTAGAAAGCTTCTGAAGATCTCCCTCCTTGATGTGTCTTCTTCAGGTGTCTCTTGACCTGAAAATACCCCGATGTAAATTTTTCTAATAGGGTAATTCTACCACTTTATCTGCATCTTTTCCATCAATTTTTGGGATAAAGTCTTTAAAGAATTGCATACAGGGCATCTGTAGGTAAAGCTCAGAAGCTAAATGGCATCAAAATGGCTTCTTGCTTCTGAATTCTGTCTTTCCTCCCTGCAGGTGGCTGGGAAGGATCTGCTACATTCAAGATGACTTTTTCAGCTGGAGGTGCAATTGAGTTTGGCCAGCGAATGCTGCAGGTGGCATCACAAGGTACAGGAGCCTGGCAGTATTGCCAGAGTTCAGTGGTTTCAGGAGGCCTTGCCTTCATTTCATAGCAAGGGTGGTTTCAAGTTGGATTCAAATTGATGCAAGTTTCAGACTGCATCTGGAACCTGCTTGTTTTAAAAAATAATTACATTATAGATTAAAATACTCTTTTTTTCACGTCCAATGAACAGCAGAGTTATTGGGATGGAGCTTGTTTTTCAGATAGGGACTCTAATTTTCTTGGAGTTCTTGGTCTGTGTTTGATGCAGGCTTGATGTTTTGATGAGGTCAGCTTATTTTACTTTTCCAGTCTCCAGAGGTGAAATACCCAATGGAGCTTATGGGTATTCCTGTATGCCGAATGGATCCTATGCTTTTGCACCAGCTGCAGCTAATGGGGCCTATCCATACCCCCCACCTCCTCCTGGTAAGTCTGGGAATTCAAGATAGGGATTATTCTAGATAACAAGAATTAAAATAGGTAAAAAGAAGAAACACTGATTTTACATAATCAAATTGGATTTGCTTTTATTTGATCTGATACTTTGTGCCACTTTTGTTTCAGAGCTTAACTGTATTTTCCTCTGGCTTGTTTTGGCTGTGTGCTGTGACCCTCCCAAAGCAATAAAGTGTTTGCTATGTTACTTCTTTCCTGACAGAGTTTTATCCTAGCCCTCCTGTGGATGGAGACATGAGTTACATGCAGTTTCCACCTCCGCCGTACCCAGGGCCCATGGAGCCCCCTGTGAGTGGGCCAGACCTGCCCACCACTCCCGCAGGTAAGAAGCATGTTCAGGTGAATTAGCTCACAAGGTTTTGTTACCAGTGAAATAAACCTTGTTCCTTGTCTGTTATCTCTTGGGGAACATAGAATGAATGTAGAAACTCCACTTAGAATTTAAAAACATTTAGGAGAGGGATTAAAGAAATCCCCTAATCTCCAACTCAGTCTGGAGGCCAGCCTGATTCTCTCCAGGGTAGATACCATTAGGAGATACTTTGCAGCTGTTTTCTTCTTGTTAAAGCAGAAAAAATGCAGTTTATTATTATCCTTTTGTGGTAATCTTGCTTGTGAAATGTGGGTTTAGTCCATTTTAATTAGCAAATGGGGCTTTGGTGATACTCCCCCTTCTCCTTTTTCACTCTTAACTTGATTACTTCTGTTTAAACAATATGGAACAGAGGAATAGATGATGGAGAGAAGCTAGGGAAATATCACTCTCATTTTCACTCATTTGTGGTTCATTAAAATGATTACAAATGTGGTCTTAAAAGGTTTGTAGGGGAGGGGGGAAGAGAGCTTCTTGTGGTTGGACGCAGTCGTAGATCTGGTAATTGTATTTGTCTCTCTTCGGTTTGAATAAACAACCAATCACCTATGAACTATTATTAGGGAAGTGGCACTGGTCAAGATGTTTGCACAGGTTTTCTGTATTCTGCAGAAATAAATGACCTGGATTACCTTCATAAACCACCTTTAAAGAATGAGTCCTTGAGCTGCTATAAACTTCAGCTGATTTTTGTTTCTTCTTTTGCTTTTACTTCCAAGACAGAGGTTTGTTAACTGCCTTTTTAAGAGGTATTGTCTGTATTCAGGCAAAACTACTGCTAGAATGTATTTATTGACCACAAGGCTACTCCTAGGTGACATTTCCAAATGAAATCTTGGCCTGCTTCATTTTGCATTTGAAAATCCTGTGGCAACTGGAAGAGATAATGCTGAAGTCATAGTGTTTGTTGTAGCCATTTTGCAACTGAAGTGTTGGTCAAATAGTGCTTTGTTAGTAACACTTGCTGGCCAGGAATATGTGAAGGTTTTGTTTCAGTGTAGAAGTTCTCTGTGTGTCACTAAATCTGTAACTTCTCTTTCTGTAACAGCTGAAGCAAAGGCTGCCGAAGCCTCTGCCAGTGCTTACTACAGCCCAGTCAACCCAGATAACGTCTGCATGCCTCCAGTGAGTTCCTGTGTCATCCTGGGTTTGCAGTGTGAGAAAATGTGCACTTAGCTGTTCTTTTTCTCAGTGACACAGCAAAATTTGTCTGAACTAATTTCATTGTTTTGGGTTTTTTTTGAGGGTGATTGGGATTGCTTTTGTTTTTCTTAGTCAAGAATTGATGTTCTTTTATTGTCTTTATTTCAGGACCAGCCACCCCCTCCTCCGTACTTTCCACCAGAGGACAAGAAAAAACAATAAGCTAACACAGAACTTCTCCAAAACTCATTGCTTTCTTACTTCCCATTTTGGCAGAATCTTGGGGCATAGTCCATAGCACTGAGGAGCCTCCACCAAGGCACATAGTTTTCATGGACTTTTGTGGTAGATACGTGCAGGGGAAGGGTAGAGATTTCGGCAGCCTGGCTTCATTTGTAGAGCTCTGAGGGTTTGCTGTTCTGCAGTATTCGCTTCTCCCTGTGCATCATATCACTAGAACTGGAGGTTCTTTTCATCTCTGTTTCCTTTAAGCCTGTTTCTTTTTATTCTTAAATTATACCTCTTTAGAGTGCACAGCTGCTCCAAACTGCTGATTAAAGTGCCCATAACATGGAAAAAAAGTTTGGGTATGTGGGGGGGTATCTTGAATTTACCTTATGCAGCCAAGCGCATATGTGGACATTCCTCTCAACTCAAGAGTATCATATCCAGCTTTCTCCTCTGCTACTGAGAAGCAGTTTCAAATGGAATCTTTAGCATCTCAAAGGAAATGGATACCTATTGCATTTTTCAGATAACTATCAAGCTTCCTTGGGTTCTTTACAACTGTAGCAGATAATCTGGTAGCCTCCAAATTTCCCTGCTGTGCGCTCTGTGTGTTGATGCTGATGAGCTTCCATTCTTAAGAAAACATAATGTTCCTTACAGGGTTGATGAGTAGCTAACTAGTTATAGATCATATGGGAACACTAATTTTCTCATGTCTTTATTTATCCATTTAGATGAGTAGGCTTGAGATCAAGTCCTGAATATTCTCTTTAATTTTTCCTTGATGTAATACATGTTGCACATTTTGGCCAGTGAAGTATCTTATGGCTGTAATTTAACTGGTGATTTAATACCTAATGGTGAGAAAATAGTTTCTTCTGCCTTGGAAGGTCTTTAGAGAATAAGCAGAACATTGGGAGAGGCTATTGGGTACAGCTGAGGTGCGTTTTTTGAATGCTCTTTAGTGCTGTTAGTGTTCCTGCATCAGCTTTGAAAATACTGCCCGGTAACTTGAACGTGGGCTCATTAGACTGAGGGTTCAGGCCTTCCTTTTCTGTAGCATTGATTCATCAGTCTCATTTGCGATGACTCCAGTGTGCAGAACCTCTGCAAGACTGATCAGAATCCTGGTTGTGAAACTTTGCATTGTACAAAGCTTTGCACAAAACAGACTTCACTGTCTTCTGACAGCTAAGAGAGAGAAAATCCTTCCCAGCAAGTGTGAAGAAAGATTGTGTGCTAGGGGAACTGCTGAGACCTGCTGCATGCAACCTGCTTGGAGAGAAAAAAAGCCCTCATTTTGTTTGAGTCTAGCTGATTAATCAAATTGCTACTATCTGTACACTGACTTTTCTAGAATTGCTATTGCAGTCATGTAAAGAAATGGTTATTTAAAAAGAAGTAATTTTGAAAATGATTAATATATTGTGAAATGACTTTTGAATGCAGATTTGTTTTGCTGAGACTGTGAACTAAAAAGAAATCAGCTCAAAACTTAATGTGTTTGTGCTCTTTTGTGTGAATGGACAAACTTAATGGTGATTTAGAAGCTTTGGATGGAAACGGGGAATTAAACAGGAAAATCACTTGGATTTTGTTCTTGGCTACTCAATGCTGACATTAGTCTCTTGGTTTCTCTTGACTGACTTTGTGAAATGAAAAATAAGATGATAAAATCTTTTGTCAAGCACCATTTTGCTATTCCTGACCTGTTGTAAACTGGTCAGGCGGTTGCTTAACACTTTACCCAGATGATTGCAACCTGATAGAAGAAGTAGCTAAGGGATGCAGTGTAGTTATCACCTCTAAAATGTTTCTCTAAATAGAATCAATAATTTCATCCTTTTTATTGTGTTTTAGGTGTGCTGAGGTGCCTGGGTAATTCTGCTCTGTTAGGACTGAACACTCTAAGGTGCCGTGGTCCACCTGATAGCTCTTCTCCCTGGCAAAGTGGCGCAGCAGTTCCTCAGGCACCATGAAGCTCCTCCCGGATGTGCTCTGGAAGCACTGCAAGAGCTGTTGCTCCTCAGAGTGAGGAGAATTAGGCTTGTCTGTATATTCTGGAGCAGGAAGTATCCCACATGAGATCTAGTCTTGTGGTTTCTGAGATGAGGTGAGCCCCTCCAGTTTGCACTGACATTTGTCAAACAGAAGTTCAGAAGCTACTTTACAGGTGACAACCAAACCTTGCCTGGCTTCATTCCTCTTCCCAGCTGCCACTAGCAGCCTTAATTCTCTTGAACTCCCTGACCCACGTGTTCCAGGTACTGCTCTCCTTTCAACTTTGATGTCCTCCCAGCATTTTAAGGCTGGTTGAGCTATTTGGGTTTGTTTTTTGTAGCAGGAGGTGGATGGAGAAGAAAAGCATGAAGAGATAAAATAGTACAGCCCAGTAGGAGCTCAATCCTGGTTTGTGAATTAGATGTCTTCAAATCAGGCTTCCTGAATCACACCTGTTCAACTGTAAGATGCTGCAGAAACCTCTCGTACTCTATTGTAGTTTAAAATGTCTCTCTCCCAGACGGATTTGAAATTCCCCTCCCAGACAGGTGGTCCTAGAAACCAGGTTGCACAAAGTTTCCAGGTCTCATGCAGTGCCGCTCACTGTGGAGCTCATGGCAACAGTCGCCACAAACTCAGGCAGATCTTCCCTCAACTGAGTTTCTTCTTGGGAGAAGAAACATGTAGGTATCTGATGAAAACTTGGCTCAGGTTCACACTGAGTGTCTCTTCCTCTAGTGTGGACAATTGGGAAGATCTGCAGAGACCATGAAGTTTGGTGCCAGGAAAGTGGAGAATGTGTTGAAAGGCTGAGTCAGGCTGGAATAAATGAAATAGTCCTTTCCTCAATGTGGGTATTAGTGAGCTAAATTAATGACTTTTGAGCTGTGACCTTTTTACATTGGTTTGGTGGTGAATGTCCCTGTTCCAGGCTTGGCATGGTCTGTGTGGAGGTGAGGAGGAGCAAGCCTAATTAAAGAAATTGATCATGCGGTCTTGGTGCATTTGGGAAGGTGCTGATGAGAAGTCAAGCATATTTTGGGAACGCTGAATCTGTGGGGCCAGAAGGCTGGGCGTGTCACTGAGTCAGCAAGGCTCATGCATGTTAATAGATGAGTTGGATTGGTAGAGTGGAGGAGCACACTTCAGGAGGATACAAATTTTGGCCAGACATGCTGGTGGGATTCCCTGCCTTGGTTGTTAAAACACTAAAACCCCAAACCCCCAAATATAGCCTAGATATTTAGCACAGGCTCCCATGTTCTTAATGGGACCTGTACTCTTCTTGGCAAAGGGCTTAGAGCTGATCAAAGGTCAGCTGGTCGTGCTGCCAGCATAGAAGATTTTAAATACTAAAGTGAGGAAGTGCAATTCAAAGTCTGCTTCTGTTCTGGAAAAGGGTGGGAGTAGGGCAGGAGGGAATGTTATGCATTAATCTGTCTCCACATCTGGTCCCATCTTGCATGATTAATCAGCTGTGCAGCAGAAAGGCTGTCATGTGAGAGCTAGATGAATGCCATTAAATTCCAAAATTTGGATGCTATTACACTATTGAAGAAAAAAAGGAGTAGTTAATGTTAGATCCACTTAATCTTTTGGCACAGATAGATGTTCTACTGCTATGTAGTTTTGTCTCCCTGATAATAACTTCAGCTCTTGATTTGAGAAGTCCCTCGCTGCACCTTCTGCCTCCTTCCCTGCTCTGCATGTGCAGCTGTTTCCCCCTTCCACATGAATGTGGTGCAACCCAGGCTATTTCTAAAGTGCTTTTAGACCTTACACAAAATCCTGTTACCACAGAACTGCAGGTACTACTCACAGATTTCCTGTGATCAGCCCTGAAATCTTGGTGACATCCCTGGCAGCTGGAGAAGGTTCTTCTCCTGGAAGGATGGGATACATGCCTGCTTGCCCAGGATTGCCTCCAGCTGAAGGAGAGCTGAGCCCTCCTCTTCCACACCATTCTACCCAGATTTTACCTTGAGCACTCATGCTTCATGCGACCTATTTCCAAGAAAAAAAATCATTTATTATGCATCTCTGCTCTGGAGCCAGGCTGAGAGAGCTGGGCTGATTCTGCCTGAAGAACAGAAAGCTCCTTAAGGGGAGAGACCTTAGAGCAGCTCCAGTGCCTAAAGGGGCTGCAGGAAACCTGGAAAGGGGCTTTGGACAAAGGTCTGTAGGGACAGGCCAAGGGGAATGGCTTTAACCTGCCAGAGAGGAGACTGAGATGAGCTCTTAGGCAGAAGCTCTTCCCTGTGAGGGTGCTGAGGCGCTGGCACAGGGTGCCCAGAGAAGCTGTGGCTGCCCCATCCCTGGCAGTGTTCAAGGCCAGGTTGGACACAGGGGCTTGGAGCAAGGTGCTCTAGTGGAAGGTGTCCCGGCCTGTGGCAGGGGTTGGAACTGGATCGGCTTTAATGTCCCTTCCAGCCTAAACCAGCCTGGGATCCTGACTGCTGGGGGGATGTGCTTGAGCGCACATGGGGACCATGGTTAAGCCTCCCTGGCCAGCACCGTCCTGTCCTGGGTCTTCCTTCAGAGACCATGTGGTCTTTCCACCACTGTCTGAGCAGTAGACAGTCAAATTGCATCTCTGCCACATGGTGGACCCAGGGATTGATGAGCTGTGGCTTGCAGTGCTGGCTCTCTTTGCAGGTGCTGCTGGAGGTGGCAGGAGATGTGGGGACAAGTTTGGATTGTGCTTTTCCCAGAGGCAGCCGTAAGTGGGTCAAGCTCACCATATGGTTGGCTAATGTGATCGTATCACAGGTACTTCCAGCTGTGAACAGCTGTCAGGTTGGTATTAGAAGATAGGTTTTGCTAAGACAGACTGTGATCAAGAGGTAGTTTCAGGTTTAAAGCTGTAGAAGTAAGTCCAAGTGACAAATGTGGGGGTTTTGTGGGCTGTTATGAAATGCCAGTATATGCGGGGCACGGATCTTCATTTTAGGCAAGGGTTTCCTTTATAGCTGCACAAGGTATTAGTCACCCGTCTGCTCTCCTGCGTGAGTCAGCTCAAATTGCTGCCATCATGAGGCTCAACTGGAAACTGGTATTTCAGCACTCTTCCTTGCTCAAGGGCCATCATTGTGCTGCTGGGAGAGGCCACGGCAGGGTGTGAGGAGACCTGTGCAACCACAGAAAACCGCGAGCAGGAGTGGGGACTCGTACCTGCCCGGTGGAGGCTGCTGGATCTCACATCTCAGGGTGCAAAAAGGGCCAGGATCCGTCTCTGCTGCATCCTCCCAGCCATTTCCTGCATATTTCGTACAGTCTCCGGATACTGGAGCAAAAGGTACCAGCTTGGACTCCATTTGCAAGCTTGATTTAGTAAATTCCGTCTTTCCTTTCCCTTGCTTAAGTCCAGTTTCCTCCTCTTCCATGTACTTTGCTCCCTAATGGCTGGGCTCTGGCTGGGACTCAGTTACTCTCCCCATGGCACAGATTGGCTGCTGTGGTATTCCATGCTTTAATATGTGTGAATGGGATCTTGGGGTAGTGCAGGGGGTTACCCTGCTTGATGAGCTCCTCATGGGGCTTTGACACGAGTGTGGGAGAGGTGATGGTGGAAAAGCCATGAGGAGACCATTTTGGTGTTGAAACTGGTCAATAATTTGGTGTATGTGTTCTGGGATAGTCGCAAAACTGCTTAACAGGCGCCATGGGGCATGCGTGGTACATGGGCATCTGTTGCAAGTTCTTCCACCTTCTCAAACATCTACCCTGGTCCCTCCTCAGCTCGTGCACATCCTGTAGGTCCTGCTGCTCTGAACTCAGTGCCCCAAACTAGCAAATGAAATAGCCTTGAAATGTCCCCTCCCCTCTTGTCCCTGCAGTGGGAGCAGCTGTGGTGAAGGGATGATAAACCCAGTGGTCGACACTGAATTCATGTCACTGGAAGAGGGAGGTGAAAGAAATATTTGTAGTGTACGCATAGCACATGGCAGTGATAGAGAAAACATTTTAAAGCTGTGATGTGGTGTTGCAAGCCAAATGAATGCCATCCAGGCCTGTACCTGAGGTCTGTGACCTTCTAAAGGGCACAGCTTGGCGTCACAGCAGCATGTCTTCTGGAGGGGCTGGGGGGATCCAGTGAAGCCTCCAGGGTGATGACTACCATGGAGGCAGTGTGGCCAGAGTCATCCTCACATGCTCATGCCGTGGAGCTGGCAGATCTCACGCCAAACCTATGCTCCTGTCTGGGGCTTCAGGGAAAATTCAGCTCTCACAATGGCCCTGCCTCCATGGGTGGCTGGAAGTCCCTGTTGCTCTTCCTAGAAGAATGGGGTTTGCCTTGATGTCCTTCTAAGGGGACATGAGTGGGGTGGGGGTGCTGTTTGCTCCCCCATTTCTTTTCAGATACCGTTGTTTTTTTGCGAGATGCTCTCAAAGCACTCAGGAGAGCCTCTGGAAGGAAAGATGAGGGATTAGGGCAGAAATAACCAGAAGACCCCATAGTAAACAAGGAGGAGAAATAACTGACATTTTCACCTCCCTGGATGTGAAATTGCTGCTCTCAGAGCACACAGCACCCGGAGGTCCCTAGGACATGCCCTGCCTGGGCAGCCCTGAGGAGGGGGAGCAGGATCCTCCGTGTTCTCAGTTTGAAACTACTTTCCTCTCCTCTGCCTTGTGCTTCTGCTTACCAAACGCTGGAAAGCGAGCCCAGTTTCAGTCATCAGAGCCCATGTGTAAAAGGAGAAGTGAGGGAGGGACGTGCTGAAATCAAGTTTTTGACTATTTGCCCATTCCCAGCCAAGCGATAGAGATAAGGGTGAGGGCAGGCTGAGGCTCCGGGATTATCAAGCCAAGAGGTAGGGAGACAAATGGCTAACAAGACTTGCAGAGGTTTCCTTTAAAAGGAAGATTATATGCTACAAAGAGGGCAATAATGTTTGTTCTTTTGGAGATCTGTTTTTTTTTTCTTTTTTTCCAGCAGCACCTATAACCCTGTGCATGAGTGAACTGCTGACTTTATTTGTAGCGAGGGCAGATTGTAACCCCTGCAGCCTGTAAGGAAAAGGGGTTTTCCTTTAGGATGAGCTGTTTTTAAAAGGAATGGATGAGCTCAGTGTATGTATATGGTACATGCTCCCAGCTAGTTGTTCTGGGAGGCAGACTGATGTTGTGGAGACTACAATATCCATTGGTTTTGGAAAACACAGTCCCTGACACGCAGCTCCTGACTTGGGGTGTCTGGGGATGTCTTGCTAGTTGTTTGCAGGTTTGAGGCATGATGTTTATAGGGATTGTTGCTGCTAATCAGAAATCTGTGCTCCTTCTGGAGCTACTTTTAGTTTTTTTCCTATCGTTTCTTGGGCAAAGAATAATTCAAGGTATAAATATGATGAGATGTGTGAGCTCAGTGATTTCTGCTGCTGGTATTTTGCAGAGCAGTTGGTAAAACCCAGGGAGGAAAAAGGATATTTGCTGCTTTTGAAGCCTGATCACCAAATAACTCTCCCTTGACACACACAGAGGCTCAAGACCATACAAGTCCTGCACTGAGACCTTCTGTAGGGATCGTGCTGGCCTCTGCTGGGTGGTGGGTGCTGCCCACCCTGCCAGGCTGTGCCCAAGCATTTCCCAATGGCATTACAAGCCAGCCCCAATGCAGTGATGGAATGGGGAGCTTCTGCACAGAAGCTGAACTTTTTCTCTCTAAAATCTGCAAAGTCCAGCCCAGCAGCAGCTCCAGGCTGGAGAACGATTGCCTGATGCTTAGCAGTATTTATGATTGCAGTTAATTTTGTTTCTATGGCACAACAAGGAGAAGGGAGGTGGAGTTGAATAACTGAACTCTTACCAGTTGTTCTCTCTGTGCTGGCTGAAGTAACAGATATTACTTTGATCCTGGTATTTTTTTGTGGGCAAGAAGCAGCTTGGGGATGTTGTGTTCGTGTCTTGCCTTTAACTCTGTGGCTGCTCTTTGCTAGGCCAGATTTTGCTTTTGCAATCAAAGCTAAAAGCAAAGATGACAGCAATCATTTTCAAATGCCATTGTGCAATTTGCATCTCTACTTCCCAGTGGCAGCATTTTGCAGTGGAGCACAAGTGTGCTCCAAGGTGTGTGTCAAGGGAGAGGGATGCAGAACTGAAACCAGCTCCTCTGCTGTGTCTCAGTCCATCAGCAAGGGAGGAGATGCTTTTAAACTCTTTGCCCAAGCTGAAGCAAATGCTAGGCTGGCTAAAATCAAGGCTGAGGCTGACAGCGCTGGGTAAGCACATCCCAGTATGTCTGCCAGCAAAGGGACAGGAACCTTCTTTGGGCCTCTACCACCAAATTGTGGAGTGCAGAGGAAGTGATGCTGAAGCCCAATCCATAGAATCGTGGAATGGTTTGGGTTGGAAAGAACATTAAAGTTCACCAGGTCCCAACCCCCTGCCATGACCAGGGACACCTTCCACTGGAGCAGGTTGCTCCAAGCCACTGTGTCCAACCTGGCCTTGAACACTGCCAGGGATGGGGCAGCCACAGCTTCTCTGGGCAC
>JASSUY010011792.1:0-37467 GCA_032466535.1 Forpus xanthops | reverse complement strand
AGATTTTTGACAGTAAATGCATGAATTCCATCAGCAATTGTGTTGCATAATCTAAGGGGAAGAAAATGTTGGATATCTGAACTGGTAAGAAAATGGCTTTATCTTAGGTATTTAGGAAATGAAAGAACAGGTTTTAACTATGTGGGGAATGAAATGAAAGAACAGGTTAAATTGTCCTTTTGTAAGACATTTCATTTAGGGAGGAGGAATTTACCTGAACCATTGCTTCTATCGAAAATTTAATGGTATTCAGGGAATCATACCCCAAAGTAGGGTTTGTTTGGTACATTGCAAAATATTTTCAAACTGAAGCCTAGCAGAAAGATGATAGAAATACTATCTTCATCTGACACTGTTCATTTTTGTTAGGGTAGGAGCATGCTGACTTTGAAGAAAGTCATAATCATAGAATTTCAGTCTGGCAAAGTGGACAGTTTTACACCTATGGAGCTTTATGTATATGAGGTTTGTAGTCCATGCTGAAAATACTGTTCTCAAGTGTGTGGCCAAGAATCTCCTGAGTTCTAAGTTAGATGTTTCATTCACAAGACTCAAGGAGCTCTTTACCTCCGAATCTAAAATTAGGAATCCATTTCTTTAAAAAATGTGTGCTAAGGTTATATGTGTAACAAATGTGGCTGTCTTTGCACAGTGCATAAATCATCTCTCCACCTGCAAGTCACAGTTATTTTACTCAGAATAGTCTGTGAAGTTAGTAGTTTAATATGCATTGGATTTGGTGTATGCATTATGGATTTAGCCTTTAACAGCCTGGCACAATTTGCGTTTGTCCCAGCTGGGTTACCCAATTGGGAACTTTGATCTGATGCCTTTAACATTTATAGATTCCTAAGGAGTAAGTGTGATACAGTCTTGATATGATTGATTTCAGTTTACAGCTTAACTCAGCTACAATTACTTTATCAGAGAACTTGCTATTATTGTTTCTATTTTTTATTAGAATCATTTCAAGTTTTAAAACAAAACTATTGAAACAAAAAGTACTTACTAAGGCTAGAAAACTGCTGTTGTGGTTTAAGCCCAGCCAGTAACTCAGAACCATGGAGTCACTCGTTCACTCCCCCTCTCTTCCTCCCTCCAGTCCTGGAGGGATTGGAAGGAGAATCGAAAGAATGTAACTCCCACAGGCTGAAGTAAGAACAGTCCAGTAACTAAGGTATAACACAAATCACTACTGCTACCACCAATAATAATGATGACAAGGGAAATAACAAGGGGAGGGAATACAACTGCTTACCACCTGCCACCTGATACCCAGCCTGACCCGAGCAGTGATCTAACCCTTCTGGGTAACTGCCCCCATTTTATATAATGGGCATGATGTACTGTGGTGTGGAATACCTCGTTGGTTAGTTCGGGCCAGGTGTCCTATCTCTGCTTCCTCCCAGCTTCACCTCCTCCCTGGCAGAGCGTGAAACTCAGAAAGTCCTTGGTCAGAGTAAACATTACTGAGCAGCAACTAAAAGCATAGGTGTTATCAGTGTTTTTCTCAGGCTGAGAGTCAAAAACCCAGCACTGCGCTAGCTACTAAGGAGAAAAATGACTGCTACTGCTGAACCCAGGACAACTGCTTAAGTCAAATGGTGGCAACAGGAAGTTTCTGAACAGTGGTGCTTTGACAGTTGTTTACCCTGTATTTAAGGAACCACTTCTTGATACTTTATTTAAAAATCACCATATCTTTCATATGGAGCTTATTCTACATGCTATTTAAATTTATGGTCTGACAGTTTCTGATAGCTTTAATTTAGGAAAGTGATGTCTGCTTATGAAGCCTCAGGACTTAATTCTGCTTTGAGTCAGTGCTTACGAAAGCAAATTTCTCCTGCTTTCTGTGTGTGCTAGCCTGACAGAAAGCCTATTTCTGTAATGAAATTTCAGGTTTGGATTCTGCACTTTTTTTTTATGAAAATCGAATTGTGATGAGAAAACAGGATTATTTTCAACCCAGATCTTTGGAAATGTTTTCTGAAGTTCTTTGATTTCAGATTCTTCCAATTCCATGTACTTTTGATATACTTTTCAGACTTCTTGATGTACTTTATTTTCATGTCATCTCCAAAGGAAATCAGAGCTTTATTTACATCTCTTTTTATATCCTCCAATTTATGTTCTTAGAGATTAACTTCTTTTTACTTTCTTAGTTTGAAGGATAGAAAATTCCATATCTCTGAACCTCTTATATTTACCGTGAGAGCACCATTTTGTAAAGACAGCCTCCTTGCTTAATGCAAATTTACAATTTCTTTTTTTTTAAAGAGCCTAAGAAAGGGGCTTCAAAATTTATGTTGTATATGACCTACTAATCTGCAACTCAAAGTAGTGTTCGTGCTTCCAGGTTGTCAGCCTTTCCCAGTTATTCTCTTTAACATGGAGCAAATCTACATTTCTGCCATGCTCTGACATATTTTTTCATGTTCCCATGTGCTTGCAACATCCTTACTTCTATCCAGGTCATTTTTCTTATAACCTACGCACAGAATGCCCTCTGCTGTCAGCTCTCATTATTGCCCACCAAGAGAATTGGAGGTTTTGGCTCACCGTATGTTGCCCTTTGGTGGGGGAAGCAGGTAACGTGAGGAAGGAGTGCTTACATGGTAAGTGAGCAATAAATGCAGTGTTGCCAACTCTCTGGTATCTCAGGAAAAAGAACCTCTAGGGCTATAGTGCTCCTTCTTAAAAAGAGGAAATTCATTCAATTCAAGAGAAGTCTGTAATAAAGTAGAAGACAACACAGTCATAGGCATAGAAAGAACAGTGATCCACAGCATGGTCTTAAATCCCATATAAACCCATTTAATTCAAACACATTGACATATGCCTTACAGGCTTCTTTGTGAAGTGAAAGCCTTACTCAGCAGGGATATTTACAGTCAAAGGCAACTTTAGAGAGCAGAGAATATATGCACTCCATATGCTAGGCCTTGTATATTCTCCTGTGCAGCTGTATACCTCTTTCCTATTACCAGTTTTTTTCTCTTCTAATGACATGTTTGCTGTAGGTATAAAGACTAGATAGTTAAATCATATTTGAAAGATTAGATAGTTAAATCATATTTGAAATTTGCTATGTAATGAATATCCTGCAGTCTCATTTGGGCTTTCTTGCTGCACAGAAGTACAAGCAACTTTTACCAACAGTATGAAATAAGTAAGGGTTTGCTCATTGCTCTCCAAAAGCAGCTTCCATAAGCTAACAGTGACTTTTACATACTATGCTGATTCTGATAATTCTTTGCAGTTGCTAGAGGGCTAAATCTTTATCTTCACTTGTGAAATATGAGTCATGAAGATTCTCTGATTTTCATTGCCTCAGATGATCAATAATGACTTAGTCTGTAAAATTTTCTGACTCCGCTAATTTGAAACACTCAGTTACGTTTTTTTTTTTTTGAGAAAAATGCTACAGTGCAGAAACTTTTGTACATTAAAGAATACATGTTCTAAATCAGAGCAGACTACTTTTTAAGATAGCAAGAACAGTAGTATTTCACTCAGAACAATCCTAAGGAATAGGCTTTTTTGATAGCAAAGATCTAGTCCAAGTGCTAATATTTCATGTAATGTTACTATTTATTTATTTATGATGTTGGGCCATTCTTTGCAAGTACTAACATTAGAACTGAGGAGAAATATAAAAATGGTTACACTTTAAACTCATGGAAGATCAGCGTTAACAAAAGCAAAATGATTTCTTTGAGTGGACTCAGGAGCAGAGTTTGTTTTCTTACCTGCTTGTGTGCAGCTTCAGTAAGGTGAGTTGAAGATGTTGAGATACTCAAGCTAAAATCAAAAACACTAACAATGCAAATGCTCTCAGTTTCATAAAATTAGCCATGAGTTAATTCTCACTGATAGATAGAAAGAGATCTTTAGCACCTAAGTGTTGTTCTCCCTCAAATCCAGACTGTCAGTATGTTTCTGTTTTTTGTTAGGAAATCCCACAGAGCTGGTAGTTTGAATGACCTGTCTTGCAATAGGTAGGAACTGAAGTAAAAAACCTTGGACATGAGGGACCCCAGCATAAAATGAGCCTGCAGTGTCACTCACAGCCCAAAAAGCCAACAGTGTCCTGGGGTGCATCAATAGAAGCATGACCAGCAGGTCAAAGGAAGTGATCCTGTTCCTCCACTCTGCTCTCATGAGACCTCACTTGGAGTATTGTGTGCAGTTCTGATGTCTTCATCATAAAAAGTACATGGAGCTTTTGGGGCAAGTCCAGAAAAGGACAAGGATGTTCAGGGGACTGGAGGACCTCCCGTATGAAGACAACTCCATGTCCTTTTTTATGCACTCATAATAAAAAGGACATGGAAGTTTTGGAGCAAATCCCGAAGAGGGTTGTGGGGATTATCAGGAGGGTGCAGCAGCTTCTGTATGAAGAGACACTGAGAAAGTTGGGACTGTTCAGCATGGAGAAGAGAAGGCTGTGTGGAGACCTCATAGCAGCCTTCCAGTATCTGAAGGGGGCCCATAGGGATGCTGGGGAGGGACTCTTCATGAGGGACTGTAGTGATAGGACAGGAGATAATGGGTTCAAACTTAGACAGGGAAAGTTTAGATTGGATCTGAGGAAGAAATTTTTTTTTGTAAGGCACTGGAATGGGCTGCCCAGGGAAGTTGTGAGTGCTCCATCGCTGGCAGTGTTCAAGGCCGGGTTGGACATAGCCTTGGTTGGCATGGTTTATTGGAAGGTGTTCCTGCCCATAGCAGGGGTTTTGGAACTAGATGATCTTAAGGTTCTTTCCATCCCTAATTATTCTATGATTCTATGATTCCATATTGTATCGTTACTGAAGATAGTGAAAATAATGTTTGAGAAAAGAAAAACTATGTTGAAATGAAAAAGATTTAATGATAACTAACTTTTTATTAGCTTATAAACCTGATACTTGATATTTAAGTGTGTCTATGTTTTTATTGATTAAAAAGAACAAAACCTGAGAACATTAAACAACACCATAAGAAAGACTGTATGTATTTTAAATGAGGAATATGTATTTTTTTTTTTCAGGAAACCTTTTAAGCAGAGTTTTTAAAACTTTTTCAGGTAGCTAGCCACTCCTAGCTTTCAAATTTGTTTATATGTCTATGCTCTCCTGATCAAACTTTTAACTGGTAACATAATAAAGTTAACCTTAGTGACATAAAATGTAATACAGTTCTGAAGTGCAGCTGTGGCTCACTCAGTATGTAGATCACTTAGCATGGCTTTGCAATCACAATTTTAAATTCAAAACATGTTTTCCCTTTTCTATTACATTCCTAGTTTCTTTTTAGTGGAATACTCCACTGTTCATTTGTAGATGCCTTCATCTTCACTTTCCAGAAAATCACATTATCTATGTATGAACAATTCTGAAAATTTTGTACTACAGAGTTTAAGTAGTAGTATGGGAAGACGTCTGTTCAATTACATTAGGACCAAGACTTTACTAAAACCAGATGCAAAATCCAGCAACTATGCAGAACACTAAATATCCAAGCAGTATTCAGAATTGAGTTAAACTTTCTGTTATTTTATCAGTTATTCTACAGAAATAAAATGTAAGTAAACACACTAAAAATCATGTTGATAGGAAAATCACATGTGATGACCTCAGTCTTTCACTGAACAAAACTGATTCTTGAAGAAAAAAATAGATGCATTTAGAATATTTTCCACTGCAAAATACTGCATTAAAACAGGAGAGACATTACTTCTGCAACAAAAAATGGAGGAGCATACAGCTGACATTTCAACATTCCAAGCAAAATTTCCTCCTAAATATTTGAAACTATCAGAAGGAAAAAGGCAAATTAAAAGAAAATCCATGATCATTAACATTGTAAAGCTGATATTAAACCAGTACTCTAAAGTTTATTGAAAAGACCCATAGATCTTTGGACATCTAAAGAAATAATTGTAGTAGTGTCCTTTGCACTACACTTTGGCTACATAGTTACTTGAGGATCCTACTTCACTGTGTGACTTAGCTGAAAATGAGCATCGGTACTCCTTTAGCTGTGCTAGGATTGTATTTAGAGGAATTTTCAGTGTCAAGAGTTAAAAAGAATTGTTTTCTGTTCTTGATTAATGACTACAATACAAATGAAAGGGTAAATACTGTAAATTAAGAGCTATGACAGTTGCTGAGGTACAAGAGATCAAATGAAAGGAGTAATATCAAATGTAACTCAGTAAGAAAAAGTAAAATGCATCCTGTGAACGTAAACAGATATGATCGATCAATCATTTATGGTGCCGCTTGGTCTTCCTGAGGTTGTGGTTCTAGCAAGGTCAACAACTAGATCCAAGGGCCCTGGTTATGAATCCTAGGTATCCTTTTTCATTGCAGTACAGCCAATGTGGATTGTAAAACATCTTGTTCTAACTATGCGTTTGATTTAGAAATGGGTAGGTCTATAAGGTGGTCCCCACTACTTTCTTCTTTTATACAATTCTCCAGTGGGCACTGAGATAAGTAAAATAAATATGGATTTTACTAATTCAACATCTCACTGTTAGAAATCCTGTTTATATATTTAATTTTGTAATCCTATTTTTATACCCCCTGTACACATAAAAATTTTTGCTTTGTGTGAAAAAATATATACACTTCCTTTCTCAAGCAAAAGTTCCACAGATTGTTTTCAGCGGGAGTTTTGCTAAAAGGAAGACAAATATAACTAAAAGGAATATAGCTTGAAGAAAACTGCAAAGAACACTGTGCTATA
This sequence comes from Forpus xanthops, assembly GCA_032466535.1. Classification (NCBI taxonomy): domain Eukaryota; kingdom Metazoa; phylum Chordata; class Aves; order Psittaciformes; family Psittacidae; genus Forpus; species Forpus xanthops. Next base: position 30,729 of record JASSUY010011792.1, on the reverse strand, counting down.
TGTCAACTTTGAGTTACTTGTTACCAGTGCCTTAGGACTTGTTTAGATTGGCTCCCAGATGGACCTTGACACGCTTGTGAGGTGAGCTGATGCCAACCTGATGAAGTTTCACCATGACAAGTGCAAGGTCCTACACCTGGGTTGGAGCAATCCCAGGCACAGCTACACGTTGGGCAGAGAAGAGGTTCAGAGCAGCCCTGCAGAGAAAAACTTGGGGGTGTTTGCTGATGAGAAACTGAACATAAGCTGTCTTCAGTGTGTGCTCACAGCCCAGAAAGCCAACCGTATCCTGGGCTGCATCAAGAGGAGTGTGACCAGCAGATCGAGGGAGGTGATCCTGCCCCTCTACTCGACTCTCGTGAAACCTCACTTGAAGTATTGTGTGCAGTTCTGGTGTCCTCAACATAAAAAGGACCTGGAACTGTTGGAACAAGTGCAGAGGAGGGCCAATGAGGATGATCAGGGGACTGCAGCATGCCCCATATGAAGATAAGTTGAGAGAGTTGTGGCTGTTCATCCTGGAGAAGAGAAGGCTGCATGGAGATCTCATAGCAGCCTTCCAGTATTTGAAGGGAGCCTATAAGGATGCTGCAGAGGGACTCTTCATTAGGGATTTCAGTGATAGGACAACTGGTAATGGTTTCAAACTTAGACAGGGAAAGTTTAGATTGGATCTGAGGAAGAAATTCTTTAGTGTAAGGATGGTGAGGCACTGGAATGTGTTGCCCAGGGAAGTTGTGAATGCTCCATTGCTAGTGGTGTTCAAGGCTGGGTTGGACATAACCTTGGGTGGCATATTTTAGTGTGAGGTGTCCCTACCCATGGCAGGGGGTTTGGAACTAGCTGATCTTAAGGTTCTTTCCAACCCTAACTATTATATGATTCTATGATTCTACAAAATGTTAGGCCTATTCCACTAACTGGAAAGGAATATTTACGTTTGAGCATTTTTAGAAGTAACTCCTAATTTCTCTTTCATGAAGATTCCTTTAAGTTTCCATATTTTTTTTAAAAAAACATTTTAGAGACTGTATTTTGAATATGTTATTGAAACTTAAGAATAAACTTGAGTGCACTATATCTGTGAATTAAATGTGTACAGTGCATGCACTATCTTTGACTCCTTCAATAAGAAAGAAAAGGGCATTAAAGCAGAATTGAATTGCCAGAAAAACAGAGAGATTTTCAAATAATTTTTTTTTTTTTTTTTTCCCCTGGTGTTTCATTTAAGACTGATATTCTGGTCGCAAGAAAGAACTGGGGTAAAGGGATTAAAATTGTCATAAAGAAATTTCCATAATTTATGTATAACTCTTCTAATCAGTTTTCTATCAAAAAGAGGCAAGCAAGCAAGTTGAGGAGCTAATCACGTGTTTCTGGTTGTGTAGTTAAACGGAAGAAGTACCGGGGACGTTGTCCTAAGAAAGGACCATGGACAGTTCCACTGAGGAAGCGGCTGTGGGAGTGAGCCTGGGCCCAGAGATGCAGGGTCCTGGCCATAGAGCAGGAGACTGAACCCTGCGGGGACAGAGCTCTCATCTTGGTCCTTCTTGTCACATATCCATGTCCACAAGCAAAGGTTCATGTCTATTTTTGTCTGATTATTATAAAGTGCAAATTTTCTGTTGAATAAGTTAGCCAATAATTACTTCTGGCTTGTATTTCCTTTTGTCAAACTTTATTTTTCAGTTACTCATTATCTACTCTCTCTCTCCAATTTAGAAAACCTAGCACCACAAACAATTTTCTGATATCCCAGTGTATCTAAATGTCACTTTTCAGTTCTTTGGCTTCTTCCTATTCCTATACTGTGTTCTTCTTTTGATAGTTTTCAAATGTTAGGTGTTATACCCAACACAGGAGGGACATGGACCTGCTTAAGCAAGTCCAGAGGAGGTCCATGAAAGTCATGAGGGCTATCACTACAGACTTAGAGAGCTGGGGATAATTTACGACTTTTTTAAACCAAGTTTAAAGTGAGAAATGTCATAAATACAAACATATTATCAAAGCTATCCTATGGCTGGAAAGAGGGTTAGTCCTTTCCTGTCTGAAACACAAAAAGAACTTAATCAATTTAGAGAGGGAGAGGAGAGGTTAGATAGAATTTGTTTTTATCCATATCAAACATAACTCATGGTGAGAAACTGAAGTCAGGTCAGAAGAAGCTATTACAGAAAATGAAGGCACTTTTCCAGACTAACACTGTTTTAAACTTTCACTGATAAGTCACTGGGAAAAACTAAGCTCGACTACCCTAAATGCCAGATAGGTTCTCCAAAGCTTGTTGTGAAGAGCGAGGGAGACACATACGCAGGGATGTGAGATACATTTTGAAAAGATAAAAATATACTTAGAACTGAAGGCAAAATTTTCAGCCTTAATGACCCACAGTTTTTCATTGGGTCTCGGAGACAGATAGGATCCTGAGAATGGCCATGAATTTTAGATCAGTGACCTCTTTTCTTTTGAACTGCATCTGTGCGTAGAGGTTGAGATTTTAGCACTGTTCTGTAAATCCAGGTCAAACTGTCCAGAGGTAGGCACCTCTGAACATTGTCTGAAATCACAGAATCATAGAATCATAGAATAGTTAGGGTTGGAAAGGACCTTAAGGTCATCTAGTTCCAACTCCCCTGCTAGGGGCAGGGACACATCCCACTAACCATGTCACCCAATCCACAAGGTCTTTCACGTTCAGGACTAACTATGCAGCTGGTGAAAGAAGCAGTGTATGCCAGGCCACTTAAGATTGATGGAGGACAAAGTCAGATCTAGGAAAGGTGACTTTACAGACTATTTTAAACTTCTACAGCCCTTAGCATGTATACTGACAAATAGAACTGCCAGAACGGTTCACCAAGACCTTTCTAATTCCAGACCACTGTCTTCTGGATTCTCACGTAAAAACTGATGTCTGGTTATCTTCATAAGATATATTAAGTGTCAACAGCCATGTTGAGAAGTCTTGATAAGATATACTTATGTAACAATGCACATACACTTGTGAGGAGTACAGCAGTTCATGCACATCTCTGTCATTTGTAGTTTATCTTAGAAAAATAATCATGGCTTTTTTATATGCCAGTAGTAAGAAAAAACACTGCAGTTTGCAGTGATGAATATATCAACAACTAAATATTCTTTAAAAAATCATATTATCATATATTAGTATCAAGTCTCAGAAATCCTCATGGTTTGGAGTTCTTTGTGATAGAATTTTGTAACTAGAAATGCTGAGGTGGTTTCACAGTTGTACCCACAATCTGGGTAAAGGTGGATGGTCCTTCTCTTCTTTTTCTTTCTTTCATGAAAAAGCCTGCTTTCTATATTCTTTCTCATAATTTCTTTTGTGTTAAAAAGGAAAATCTTGCAAACTTACATCTGCTAATGACATTTTAAGCTAAGATGGAATGCAGAATATAGGTCCTAAAGTAAGGGTTCACTATTTCAAAAGCAAAGACAAAACCTAAACTCTCAGTCACTTTAAAATCAATCATTGATAGAATAAGCACTTTTCAGTCCTTCTTTAGTAGTCCTTACAAGTGACAATGATATTAGGGTATTCTCTTTAACACTTTGAACAACCATGATTTCATATGCCTGAACTATTAAAAGCACTAAAATAAAAGGAATGCTTTTTTTTTTGCCTGTTTAAGTGGATATCATATCATGCTTTTTGCATGGAAAATGCGGATGTTTAGAATGTAAGTCTTCCAGCCCCCCTTTTCAATATTCACTAAAAGTAGCACTGATTTGTTTTATGCTTATAATTGCTCATACTTTTCTAGAATTGAATTTGAATTTTATGGAAAGCTCTATTTTAAATTAAGTGTCTATAATAAAGTGGGCAAAGAAAATGAGGTAGGAAAAATAATCTGTACATAAAAGGAAAGCAAAAATAACTCAGATGTTCCCTTAATTACATGCCTGCTTTGCTGAGACCTGTGTTGAAATCATTGACGTTTCTAAGGCTGTACTAGAGGCCTGAGCAAGCACAGTGAAAAGTAGAACTTAATGGCTTCTTCAGGGGACACTGCTACTGTGCAGTGGGTGGTTACAGGGTTTGCTGGTATGATTGTGTGTGCAAGTAATGTGACTGGGTATGAAAATATTCCCTTTCATGGCTGTGGCATTCATGGTTCCTGTTTGGATTATCTGTCTCTGTTTTGTCTGTAAAATTGTTGAGACTAATAAATAAAGAGCACTGTATTTTTTTTTTTCCCCAGAACAAGCATATTGGTTTGTCTGCAGATACGTTGTATGCAGCTACATATAGAAACTATTGAGAACTAAGCACTCACTTCATAGATAAAGTAAGCAGATTCTATCCAAACATTCACTGTCTGCTAGGTCAGGAGAATTCTCCTTTTCAACAAATTTGATGAGGTCCAAGAAGCTGTGAACAAACTTCTGATTGATTTTGCAGTTGGCAAAAAAATTATGTATGTGTGGCACCAAGTGAAATGAAGATATTTCTAGTAGCCTGCTTTGTAGCAAGTCACTGACATGATGACTTAGAGAAGGATGCCATTTCTCTCTTATGCATTTGTTGTCCTCTCTTCAAAATGCATAATAAAGCAGAAAAGAGATGAGGCAAACATCAACAACATCAGTTAGGATACCTGGACCCCCAAATTTCTGCACTTATGTTAAGGAGGTAAATATAAATCTTACTGTTGGTGTTTGTTATTTTAGTTCAGTAGAGAGAACTGTGTGTGGTCCACATCCCCTGCAGCATACTCAGTAAGAATGAAAATGTCCATTTGTATTCAAGAAGATGGTAAAAGATAGTTGAAGACAGACCCAGACATAAGACAGTAGAATCATCTTCTTAAGGCAGCCTCTGGAGTTCAGTTCCCATATCTGTTAACCAAATTGCACCAAGCCTTCTGGAAACTTTATTTCCAGAAAGTCCTATTAGCTTCGGTAAAGCCAAACCATGATTCTTTTTCATGGAAGTGAAAAATAGCATGTTAAAGGTATTTGTTTGGATTTGAGGTCAAAACAGAAGCCTCACTGCAGCTGTTCCACGATGCCTACTTTCTGGCTCCAAGCTGACACAATGCTGACTGCCTCAGCAGCCCAGAACTGCAGTGCCAGACAGTGCTGTGTTAACAGCTCCTCACTAGAAGGTTACTACTTAGAGAAATGGCACATGGGCAGACTGTCTTTGCACTCTGGCAGTACTTAGGTCCTGAAATAATGATAAAGTAGCAGCAAGCAGAGCAATTTAAACTCCTTTGAAAATCCCATCATACATCTGCATATATAGAGTCACCTTAAAATAACACTGTATACAATCTGCAACTTTGGAAAAAAGGTGATTTAGGCAAAACCGTTACCATTAAAACACAGATTCCTGCATTACTTTTTTTTCCCTCTGTAGAAAGATCAAATACAAAAGCCATTTTATGTGCACATTTTGACACAAAGCAAGTGCATACCAAATGCTCTTGCTCCAGTCCTGTCTCAGCTGAGCTCTGCTGAGCTCAGTGGTGCATATGGCCCTCCACCAGAATGTCTCACAACCCTGCACAATGTTTTATCTTTACAGAGAGATTATATTGTAATCGCAAAATATGCTTATAGGCCATCCTGGCAAAACAAACATACACCCTGGTGGTACGTCACATTGCCCAGCGTTAGGAGACTCTGATAAAGGAATATACATACTGCATATTTCCTTGCTGACCACATCATAAGTTTAACCAAGTACATCTGGCTTCTGTCAAATCTTGGAAAACAGAAGCCTAGAAGGTTGCCTGTGATTGCAACAGTGACTGGGAAAACCAACCTTGGGGAAAGTAAGGGAATAAGAGCAGATCAACTTCCATGTTTTCAGCATGAGGCCACTCTTTGTAATCTTGTAACCACTCCAATGACTCAGTTAACTTTGCTAATGCTTTCAAGAATACAAGGGCAAGCAAGAAATCTCATGTGCTCAGGCCTGCCACCATTGACATAACTCAGGCAGCAGTGGTTCTTGCTCACCTGGCTACCTTCTCTTCAGAAAGGCTAGCAGAGAAAAATGGCTGGGATTAACAGAAACTAGCTGCCAACACCTAACATTTCATCATTCTCAACAATTTCTTTTCAAATTGGAAACAAACTGGCTGCTTGTTGGAAAAGTTTAAAGAAAGGCAAGCAGTTACAAGCTGAAGAGGAAAATCAGTGAGCAGATCTCCGGAGCTCTACCCTTCACTGACACCTATAATTATCAAGATGTATTTTGCTACTGGAATGTCAGGTGTCACTGGCAGAACCTGAACCCATGAATAGACTGAAGAGCTCTCCATGCATTTTGATTCCTTCTACCTGATCCTCTCTGCTGTGTTATTATTTCATGGATTCTTTTCTTCATCAGCGCTTAGAAAAACACATGGAGTAGGTTAAACCCTGCGTAGCTCTGTAAAAGTATATCATTTAATGCTTGTTTTGAAGTGGTATGTGAAATATTTGAGGAATATTAACATTTTCAGAGAATGCTTTTATATACCTTCTCCTGGTTAAAACAAGAGCATCTAGGAAATACAGAGAGTTTCAGCATATTAAGTGATACAAAGGGAACTTTTTTAATTGTTTTCTGATGAGAAAAAACTGCACTGGGCAAAAGAATGGAGCCAGTGATGCAGGTAACTCAAACTGTTGGATTGTGATAATATAGTGTAAGACAGAATGATTTCTGTCCTCTTCGTAGAAGTTAAAGGCATCTGAGTTCTTGACTATCAACACATGGACAGCAAGGGCATACAATTTAGTTATTATTTTCTGTTTTAATTTCCTTGTCCTAGGAGAGGCACACCTGCAATATCTCTGTTCTATGTACAACAGATGCAACTGGTGAACTAGACAGAAATGGAAGCATATACCTGCTCCAGCAGAGTACAAAGTAGGTAGGTCTATTAGCTCAAATGTACCACGCTAAGACATACACATGTTTAATGACCTGGAATCTGCAAGAGGCTGTTGCAGCATTCCAGGCCGAATAGAATTAATCTGAATACCTCTAATGCTGCAGTGTAAACATTAGTTATGGGGAGTTTAAGCGTTTGTAGAATTTGCGCTAATGCAGAGTGTTGCCTATGATCTGGCCAGTATACCCTAGTGCAATGGAAGCAATGAAACAAAACCCCATCTTCCAAACCCCGGTATAACGGTGGCAAAAATTTTAGTAAGATTTGCCAAAAGACCAGCAATGTTCTCAGATTCCTGTTCCTCTATCCTTAATATCCTTCATACTCCATCAAACTTCACCCTTGGTATCTTCTTAATGTGGTGTATTCTTAGTGGTGAAATATCCGATACATCTTTGCTGTCTCATTTCTATGCCTTCTAGCACTGAGATACACTGCCTTTCTTTTTAGTCTATTGTAGTGGAATTTACAGCAGGAGCTTAAACTTCTTCAATAGGATCCTCTGCAAGCCCATCCCTAGTTTTGAAAAAGAGCAGAAATGTACTAAGACACTTTCAAATGTTGTAACAAACCATGTCAACCAAACAGTTCCAGGCAACTCTGAGGCCACTGCTTTCACCAATGAAGCAGGTCTTTCCTACTCCTTCTGGAAAGCCTGAAACTTAGAGTCAGCTGGTCTGTTCTTCTTGCCCGTTAAAGAATCCTTGCTCAGATCTGTTAGAGCTGGTAGGTATCACTAGAAAAAAAAAACCATCCCACTGTGATGTTGGAACAGCTCCGAACCTTTTAAGATCAAACATTTCAGCCTCATTCCCTCTTCCTTTCTCCAGCTCTGTCAGATGCAGGCAGTCCTCTTATACCTGGAATCTCCCTTTCTGAGCAAGAAGCAGGTTACAGGAAGTGGTGACCATTATTCTGAACTGCAAGAATGCCTCTGCCTTCATTACAGTCCTATTCTTACCTTCTTTGGACTGCCAGCACAGGTGACAGCTCACACCACATGCAGGCCAGGTTCTCAGAGAGCCAGGGGGAAGCAACACTGGACCAGCTGCTTCTCAGTAAGTTTCTAGCTTCCAGCTGCCCTTGGTGTCCAAGATGCCACCCTCTTCTGCTTTACCTATTTTCCCAAGTGGCAGATACAGTTTTCTGCTATGGACTGAGATATATCCAATTATATGCAATTATTTTGTGTTTTTCAAAGCATTAACGGGGAATACCAATGAAATAATTCTTTTGTACAACAAATGTAATAATTTTTAAATGAAAAACTTAAGTGGCATACACTATAACTTGTTTCTAAAATGAAATAAACTGTTCTTTCAAATTCTCTTTCTTAGCCAAGGCATAACAGGGGTTAGAGCACTGTATAGCCTAATTGCCTACATAATTTCATTTTATGAAACAAAGCTCTTTAAAAAAAATTATAGGGTTATATAAAAGCATGTGAAACCACTAAGTTGGTTTTGTTTTTCAGCCTCATTCAATAGTGGCAGTGGTTTAAACGTGCTGTGAATGGTAAACATTTTCTTGGGGGAAAAAATATGTCATAACTTTCTGAACGGGTACCTGCCTGAGTGCTGCTGATATATTCTCTTGTCCTATTATAATGTTTGCTTTCAGGTTTTTTGTCCCTCTTTCTCTGCAAGAGAAATTGTTTTGTCCTCCCAACCCCCACTCAGTAAGCGAAGACCCTCCCTTTCCCTGCCTTAGTGTTTCTCATCCTTGAACCTGTGTTGAGCCAATCATTTTTCTGGCAGCAAGGAGATGAAGAGAGCTCCTTCCGTGCTTCTCTAGGGTCATGAGCAAGAACAGCCGAGGTAGCACTGTGTGTATTGCTTCCCCAGGATCCTCTCTCAAATCCTTGGTGTCAGTATCACTAGGCTACAAGGCCAACCCATAAAAGAAGTTTTACTACTGACTGAGCAGTAATGTCTTTCTTTTTTTTTTTTTTACCTGTTTTGCTGTCCCTCAAAATAAACAACAGGAGAGGAAAAGGTAGACAGCAGGAGGCAAAAAATACAATGAGAGCTGCTGTTGCTGGGCTGTAACCCTACTTGGATTACTCTGTGTCAAAAATACATATCAGCCACTAAGGTTGAATGGTGGCAGTTTTAATGTGATGAGACAGTGATGACTTGGATCCCCTATAAAATGCACAAAGCAGAAGTCATGGTGGATATATAACCTTTTCATTGTTAAGAAAGAGCTTTTCCTAGGCAGGTGAGACAACTGGGTGCAAAACAGATCACAAAGGCCTAGATTTAGCTTCAAGATCTTAGCTCCTACAATACTCCTCTCCCGATAGTACGAAATAGATTTATTACGTATATTTGCCCAACATGTTAGGGTTCTCTCCCTTAATTAAAAGCACAACCAACCCTTGATAGCATCATATTGCTGGGACAAAACAAAATGATGCTATCCACTCCGGCTCTTATCCCTGCTGCTGGGTACATGAAGTGGATTAAGAGGGGGAAGGGCAGTTTTGAAAAATTGTGGTACAATAGCAAGCCTGTGATCTCACCTGATTGAATCTTATCAGCTCTTAACATCACAGCGCTCTTTCTTTCTTTTGCCTTTCTTCCTGTTTTTCAACATATAATAAACCAACAAGAAAAAAAAACAGCACTTAATTATTTTACCTATCGCAATATACAGATTCAAAACTTGTGACCTGAGATGCAGCCAACACTGGAGTCCAGAAGTTGCTCAAAGTTATGCTTAGCATAAGATCAAGGAAAAAAACAAAGCACAAAAAATCTGATTGTCATAACACATTGCACACTGAGAAGCAGATCTCACATAACATAAAATCAATCCACCTAAATTTCTTTGCAGTGTGAGCAATTTCTGAGATTGGCAGCAAAGCTTTAGCATGAGATACACTGAACTTGCTCTCTGTGTGTATATATGCACGTGATAAATAACCTGCCCACCTCAGGTGCCATGCTCAGAATGGCTAATGCTCTAATGCATGTATATTTTACCTAAACCCATTTTAAAAAGTTTTTGGTTTTCATGTATATTATTAAAATTGTGGTTTGTAATGCCATAGCTCATTTCATGTTCTCATGGTGAGGCTGCAGCGTGCTGTGCTGCAAATGTCACCAGTGAGCCATTTGTTAGGGCTGCACTGCATGCCGGTTAATCTGTTTACTTATGCAATGGTGGAAATGTGACCTGGCTATTGTGGTGATTAACAGAGTCAAATATCCTCACATTAACTAGTGAGCTGGGCAATCAGGCTGGATTATTGTTACATTCAATTTAAATTACAGTGGCATGACAGGTCCTGAGGTATTTAGTAACGGATTTCACAGCACAGATATGCTTCATGTGTAATGAATAAACTCTGGAGAGCAACAAAAGGAAAAAAATAAAATAAAAAGGTATTTTATGATCATTGTGGAAAATTTATGGAGTGTAGCTGGCATGAAATTCTATAAAAATGAACTGGCTCCAACCAGTCCAACAACAAAGCATGCACTTTTCTTCCTGCTGCTTATGAATTATTATTACCGAGTCCTCCTATGTTTACTCATTAGCATTGAACCCTTTGCAAAACTGTGATTCAAAATTGAATTCTTCTTAATTGAAAATACCCCCAGTATGCTGGGAGAAAAAATGAAGGGGGAAAATGGCATCAGCACCACAATAGGCCAGTTAGCTCTGTGATAGTCAAAGGGGGTGGCTGCTCTGAACTTGAATATTATTCAGAATTCACAGCCGGACTATACAAAGGAATAAACAGGTTTCTTCCAAGTTGTTCTGCACACTGACATACATATAATTTAAATATTTAGCCACCGGTGTGCTACTGTAGTGCATTAGCCCACTAGCACCATAGTGCATTAATCCTATTCTCTGTATGACTTGCTGACTTTGACCTGTTTTATGCTCTGTGACTGAATAACACATAGTACTTTGCTTGGGGAAAAAAAAACCTAAACAAAACACACTATGATCTCAACACACATTGGTTTCAATTAACTTTTAACCATTTGATTGCGCTAATTCTAGGCTGTTAGTTAGCTATTGCAGAAATGGTTGTATTGATTTTGAACAGAATAAGCTGAAGCACAAAACAAAGGATGTAAAGAATGAATTTGCACAACATAATCTCTCTTCTCTCCATTTAGTTCATTGCTTACCTCCAAATATTTTTCCAGAGGCTGTTTTGGTATTTGCATTTATAACAAAAATGTCCTGACGATTTCAAGCATCAAACCTCATTAAGGATTTCACCCAGTATGATTTAGCATTTATTGAAACTTACAGGAGTGATGATATAGTACAGAAATATTAAAAAAAATGGCTTTTATTAAAAGGAAAACTGCAAATAACAAGTGTCAGTACTGAAAAGATTCTGGTTACTGAGATGTTCATGCATTGCCTGGTGGACCCCAACTAGGGAAGAGATAATGAATACTTACATGGTAACCTTCTTTTTGTGATCTTGCATGTAAGAATAATTCAAAATGTTATATAGGAGAATTGAGAGTACAATGAGGCTTCATTCAATTGCAACCTGATGTAAAGCCCTTAAAATCAGAAACCATTCTACAGTAGGAAACAAGAGACGAGCGTGACATTTGTGCTGTGGGTTTTGAAGGAAACTCACCCTGGTACAAGCATGCACTAGTAAAAGAAAAATAGTGGGTTTTATGCAGAGCTCAGTTCCACCCTGGGCAGGTTCACTAGCAACCTCTGATCAAATACAGTCTTCTGAGCATCACTATGAACTCACCTTTGCACCTCCTGCATGCTTCTCCATTGCAGGGAGTCACTGTTGAACACCTTATCTAGAGGTGAGATCTAAAAACCTGAACCTTGAGGAAAACAGATGCACACTCAAACCGGTCTATGATACTGATTAAGAAAAAGTTATTCCTTTTGATGAACTTATGAGAACTGATACATTCAGTATATGGTAATGCAATTCCTTACTCTACAGTAGATTCTTAAAGTATTTGTGGTGAAAATTTTCAAGAAGATTACCATGTGGCCCAGTGATACCTGCAGTGCTCTCAGCTTCCACCAAACTGTGGAGAAACTGCAAGAGATACAAACGCCTCTTGTGTTGTGATCTGCTTTGTACATCCATTTTGAAAAATTCAGCTTTCCCCACTGCCAGTGGAATATCAGTGTCTGAATGAAGAGAAGGATTTTAGAGCTGCAACTCTAAAATCCTCCTTCCTGCCAGACGTGCTCTTTTGCTATAGCCATGTATATCTTCCCATCTGGCAAGATGCAGCTGCTGAGCTTTCTACTACTGATTCCTACATAAAACTCAACACCTGTTAAAGAGTTATCACATGGAGAAACATGTATTTTAAAAACATTTGTTTAGAAGAAGTCAGCACACTGTGGGCTGCTGAAATTTTACACTTCATCAACCTTAGTCTTGTAGTTACCGCTGTAAAACATTCCCCTCCCATTAGAATTTCCCTGGTAATGGCATTTTGTTAAAAGATGTTCATATGCTGCCCACTCTTCTTGACCCAGATAGCCACAGCACAGATGAGTCTGAGGAAAGGGCACAGTGAATCTTTTCCACTCAAAGCTTAAGTCAAGTCCAGCGTTCAGCCCAGCTAGTTTATGTTGACAGTGATAAGAATGGGTCATTTTGTTACTTCACCCTTAGGCAGTCACAATTGCTGGAGACTCTTAACGTCCTCCCTCCCTATAACTGTCATATGAGATGAAGTGGGAGGATACGGGACAATATGGTTCTCCTACCAATCAATAGCTTCAAAAGTACGTGCAAGTTATCTGACCAGAGAGTCACTGCTGTGTAGGAAGCACGGATAGAGTGCCAAATAGCAGATGCTTATTGAAGATTCTAATGATTTTAGCTGGAGAATGGATCCCCAGGTCCCTTAATTCTGCAGACTCTTCTTTTAGAAAATAGCAATAAATAAATCTTAAGCTTTCCCTCTGTTCAAACTTATCTTTAGGGCTTTTCTGCCTCCCCATGACATAAAATGATATGGTTCCACTATGCAAAACAAGAACATTATGCATTATCTGCCCTCCTGTGTCCAGGCCATACTCGCTCAACCCAGAACTATCCTGTCACATCAGTAAAGTTAGTAACCTCAGGTGACCAAAGCATTAATACTTTATCTGTCTGAGCCGGCTGTGTACCACATCTCTGCTTATAGAAGACAATATAAAGAGGTTTGTGTAAAAGTCAGGAAACCTGCAAGCATGATATACTAATACCTAATCTAAATTATGCACAAAACATGCATGGTGAAGAAATATATTTGTGCCCCCTACTTTAAATTACTACTCTGAAGTAAATGGCAACAGTCTTCCAAAAGGGAGATACACAAAGAGCCTACAGCAGTCCCCTCATTTACAGCCCAATGACTCGCTTGGTTGACTGAGATAGTTGCTGAGATTGCATAAAGATAGACGGTTAAAGAAAATGATGGAAGTAAATTTTCAATGAAAACATAACCTTTTCCGTCTTGCTATAAATTCTCTGTGGAACATAAATCAGTATCAGTTACATGCATTAAAACACTAGCACCCCAATTGGGAACACAGTGCTCTCCCCCTTGCACATTTTAAAGGACATGGCACTATGGAGAGAGAGCAATAATTTCCTGAAGATTCATGAGCAAGGTAATTTGACATACCTGGTGCTGCCCAAGTTTAAGTTACTATAAATAAAAAGGAAAGAGTTTGTCTATGCTGCTCTGTGTGTGGTGCCGAGGCATTCAGAAGAGTCAGATGCTGTGGGCATCCAGTTCATATGCTCTGAAGCATCACATTTCACTGGGATGCTTGGCAACAGAAAAGTTTGCAAATGTTGTACAGTATTTGGAAAGAGCCTGGAGTCATTGCAAACATTTGAGAAGGTGACAGTAATGTCTTTAAAGGGCTTCTTGTCTTAGCAAGGGTATTTCTTATCATTTATATAGTAAAACCATTCTTTGGCTGTCAGCAGAATGGACTGACTGTTGGCTGAAGACTGACTTTGAGGACTGCTTTGGTTTGGATTAGATCCAATGTAGTCCATGGGAGGAGGAGTGGGGGTGGGGGAAGAGGAATTGCACCAGGTTGCTTAATTAATCCGGATGCTCTGCTCATTATACCTTGAACTTCCTCAGAGGACAGGAACAAACTAGCTTGCTCAGAGTAAAATGAGTATAACATCACTGAAAAGCAAAAGGGGGGTGGGGTGGGGGGTGTAGGGAGTGGAATTATTTGGAGTGGTGAGCCAGTATCTGAACAAACAAAATTGTAAGGACAAATTTTTTTCTTAGGAGTGTATGGACTTTGAAAAGTAGGCACACAAGCATGTGTAAACATCTGCACATGTATATCTGGTAGGGATATACATTACAACCCTGCTTAAATGCAATAAAGAATGAAGGAGAAACATTTACTGTCACTTTGTGCTTTCAGAAACAATCAGATGAGGCAATGCTCAGACTGCGTTTCAATTAGTACAGGCTCTGCACCTGCATCTGAAGTGGTGTCCTGGGTTCAGCAGTAGCAGTCATTTTTCTCCTTATTAGTAGCTGCTACTGTGCTGTGTTTTTGACTTTCAGCCTGGGAACAATGCTGATAACACTGATGTTTTCAGTTGCTGCTCAGTAATGTTTAGTCCAACCAAGAACTTCCTGAGTCTCATGCTCTGCTAGGGAGGAGGGGAGGCTAGGAGGCATCAGAGACAGGACACCTGACCCAAGCTGACCAAAGAGGTATTCCACACCACAACACTTCATGCCTAGTACATAAACTGGAGGCAGTTACCCAGAAAGGTTAGATCACTGCTTGGATTGGGCTGGGTATTGGTTGGTGGGTGGTGAGTGGCTGTATTCTCTTCTCTTGCTACTTCCCTTACCATTATTATTATTGGTGGCAGCAGCAGTGGTTTGTGTTATACCTTAGTTACTGGTCTGTTCTTGTCTCAACCAGTGGGAGTTACATCCTTTTGATTTTCCTCCCCATCCCTCCAGGAGTGGGGGAGGAAGGGAGTGGAGTGAGAGAACTGCTGTGTGGTTTTTTCGAATTACAGCTGGGCTTAAACCACAACAGTTCTTTTAAATGCCCAACATGGGGCCTGAAGGTTTGAGATAATGACAGACCTGACCAGAGTGTGTCTAATTGTATTTGTGATAAGCGTTAATTTTTTCGAATTAAAAGTCACTCGTCACAATGCTGATTCATTTGCGCTCAAAGTTGTTGCTCTTGACCTCACAGTTTCAGCATGTCGTACTTTACTTAGAGTCAGTATTTGCTGGGTTAGTGTTTATTGGCTGGGGGCCTTGGGCGAAGTTTCTTATTTCAATGTACTTTATGGTAATAACTTGTAATGAAATAGAATCATTGATCATGAAACTGATCTGGCTTGTATTCCCAATGTGGTCACCACCTTTATACTTTGGGAGGTATATAGCAGAAGTGCTTAGTAATTACACATTTTTTTTTCCCCTCCTCGGGTGATCAGCCCGTGAAGGAGACATTCGTTTACTTTTCCAGCCCCCCCACCAGACTGTTTCATTTGAGCATCATTTGAGAGTTATGAAGGTTTTGAATGTTGTTTAGGTACCCTTGAGACCTGCCTGCTGATTGTGATGAGGATCACTATGTTGGCATGTATACAGAGAGTGTTTTACCCACGACTATTTTGTCTGGTCTCAAGAGTTAAGGAGAGTCAGGTTTGGGCCTTGTCTAGGGTTAGATGGTGATATAGGAGGACCAAGAGATTTTCCCCGAGGCTGGACAGTCATGAAGGGCAGAGTGTGTGGGATAGTGTGGGCAAGTATCTAGGCCAGAGGGCCCCTCCAGTGCTTTGGAACTTCATCACTGAACAAATGCAAAACCTAGAAAAATTAGTAAAACTTCCATGAGTACATGACTCATGTGGCAGAAATTTACATGGAATGCATCCTCATCATATGCCCATTCATCGGCAACAATAACCTGGAATGACATAGTGCCACTAAGAGTGGATGAAATGATTCATAAACTCTGAGAGTTCGAAGGCAATCTCACCCCTTCCATCATTTCAGCAGTGGAAAAACTGTCCCAGGAGCTCAAACAATTGACAGACAATCTGTCTGATCTATCCAGCTCCTCACGTGTACCAACACATCTCAGCTATTAACAAAAGGAGTCCTACTGCTTGAGAGAGAAGATACGGAAGGTATATGCCATGGATCGCTCTATTACCAGCTGGGCTTAAACCACGACAAGTGGCTGAGCAATTCTCCACCTAAGAAAAAGAACAGGGCTGCTGCAGAGCCCAAGTAAGCCTTTTTTATTACATAAGGGGAGAGTCTCCTGTGGAAGCCTGCTTCAAACCATCCCAAAATACTAGTCAGAACTGGCTGACATGAAGCCTTTAAGATCAGCAAAGATTTAATTGATCCACTCTTCAGGGCCAGAAGCTTGGTTTGGGATGATGAGTGTTTTTCTCTTAAAAAAACAGCAGAGGGGAAATGGTAGCTGAAAAAAGGAGATTCATGGAATTCATGTAGGTATGCACCTACATGAGTAATTCCCATGTATTAAATTATCTGGTTACCCATAAGCAAAGCCAGGATTCTTTTATCTGACTTACAGTATTAATGAAAAGGTAATTCTGCTCTAGAAAGCCAACATCAGTTTTGTTTGAAAACTCTTCCAGGAGTTTGATGTTGAATGTACACAGATAACAGGGAATACCCCAGTACCTGAACCACCAACAACTAGATGTCTCCATGGTTTCTAAAATCAGCTGATTAAACCAACACTGTTGTGAGGGATACTGCAGTGAGTGGTCATATTCCCTTTACAAGAGTCACTGTTGTGACATGATAATTGCAGGAACAAAAGGACAAGAAAAGAAGAAGCACACATTGCCCTTAATCTAAAAACAGCCTGTTCAGATTACTTACGAAGTTGATTATGAAGTACCATCTTGCCAATGCTGCATGCGTCTTCCCATCTATATTTGTGCTAGACTGGCAGTGGTGAGAGACAGCACAGATAGCAACCTAACATCAGAATAGCTGGGGGGGGGGGGGGGCAGGGGAGGCAGGGGATGAGGAGAAAGGAAGGTAACCATCTAGTGCACATATCTAATCTCAAAATAAGTTTAACAGAGGAATTATTTTCAAAGAAGTACAAAAACTGGCCCATCAACTCACTTTGAAATCTCTGAAATTGCATACCTAGAACACTGTTCAAAACCATGCAGCTTCAGACTACACTCTTGGCAATTCACAATGGGAAGTTGTGGATATCCCACCAGCAGCTATAAAATGTGTATTTCGGGATCAAAAATATCTGTGGATTTAGGAGGATTTGAAGTCTTTTAGCTACTGTCATTCTCCTCTGCTGCTGGCAGCCAAAGAATCAATAAATATGAGCGGAAAATACAGCATGGGACGTACAATGGCAGATCACTTGCAACCTTCTCTGTTGTAGTATCCTCCTCCTTCCTCACTTACATGGAAGAAGTGAATTAACTATCATGATGAGATTTTTTTTCCAACAAATAAGGACAACAAAAGGATTCTGTGCATGTGATGCCTTCCAACCATTTCCTTCTCTGGGGCTGTGTGGGTTTCAGATAAAGCAGATGTCAACCACTGACGCTGCAATAGGAATGTAAAAGGAACAGTGACGCTTTCAAGCAGATTGGTTGCTCATGTATGTATCCTCTCCACTGCCTCTACAGTCTGAAACTTTTTTGCTTTCAGTTACTTTTTGATACTTTGCTTTTTGTATTCCATGTTTCTGCAAGAACACAGTACTAACAGTGAATTACAATAATATATTGATATAATACAGGTGGCTTCGTCACTGGGGCCATATTCTGCTCATTTGTATCTGTAAATTTTCCCCTGAAGCCTATCTGAAAAACAAAAACAGTGGAAAACATCCCACCTGGAACAGTAGGAAACTACTAAGACATGATCGCTCCTCTTCAAGGCTGGAAATTATTGTCAGTACCATAAAAATTTCTGAATAAGATTGTCTGACAATCTTTGCGCAACTGCCAATTGAGTAAGATCAATTTTGATCCTACACTGATGTAAATCCATTGATTTGAGTGGAGCTGGTCCTGATTTACAGTGAGGGCAAAATATCGTTTCTTCCTTTTTATTTTTCTTCTTAATTTTTAAATCTTTTTTTTCTTTTTCTTTTTTATTTTTTTTTTCCTGCTGTAAACATTGATCTTACCCAGAGTATGGAACTGTGAATTTTCCTTTATCTGCCCCAGTATGGTTGACTTTATGTTTTTCACAACAAAGTAGTTTTTAAAGTTATGAACAGTGCTTCCTACTTGAGTAATCTGCTTTTCATTTTCACTATGAGTAGCATGAAATCTGATAGAAACCCACAAAGGTGTAACCCTGCACTCCAGGTACACTGGAAATACCTCTTTGTTAATAATAGTCTCACACCAGTGGCTGCTGGGGGACAAATTCAGTTCAGATGCTCAAGTGCGACAGATAAACAGGGACAGTTCTCTCTACTGCAGGTCAACTGTGTAGATATGCATACTACAAAAATTTTTGCTTACAAATGTTTTAAAAAGCAGCAACCTGCACAGGGAATTATTAAAAAAAAAACAAACCAAACCAAACGAAACAAAAAACGTTTAGAAATGGGGAAAAATAACTATCGTGTTGGGATTTATAAAACTTGTGTTTGACTATTGAACATCCTTTGAGCATTTTCTGTCTTTCCACTTAACCAGGGCTGATTTTTTTTACACACTTACTTAAACCTTTGGTCTATAGTATTATTTTTATGCATTGTTACAGTGTGTTTCATTAAAGTTTCTGATGCTGCTGAAGACAGAATTCCTTCTTCCTCAAAAACGGAGGATATTTCATTTTCTCTGACTTTATATATATGTGTTTATAATTCTTTTCATCTCTCCTTCATCCCTAGCTCCTTCTTCTTGCATTGCAAGAGTGCCATTGGTGTGACCGTAAAGTGAGAGCTTGGTAAGAATTGCAAAAAAGTTTTGAGACGAGTCAAAATGAATTTGTCCAGCCTCTGTTTTAGTATTAATTAGATATTGTGAATGAACAATGCCTTTTGCTGCTAATAGATGGATAACTACCTTAGGAAACTCCTCTTTTACAAACAGAGGAGAACATATTCCCTCAGGTTGCTTTGCCATTTATAAAAAGTGATATTTAACACTGCTACAAACAATTTGTCGCTTAAAAGAACTGATTAGCACAGTTGTTGCCCATCACAGTACGCTACACTCTCAGTGTTAAAACATTAGCCAAGTGCTATCCTATAACCATTAAACTACCTTCAGTTTCAGTTTTCTAACACAGCCTGATTAACAAAGTTCTGTTTACCCAAATGGGATAAGGTGACTGACCAGATGTTCTGATTTTAAAAGATCTGTTGGTGTCCCAGTGATTTCCGTTGGGACATTGAATTGTCCCAGATTTTCCTGCTGAGAGCCTGAGCAGCACAAAAGTTTGCAAGGTAAAGCCCCTTTAGCTACTAAGGAGTTTGGAAAGAAGGATTAAGGGAGGATCTCCCTCTGAGAGTTGAAGATTCATCCAATGTGGTTCAGATTAATACATGAGTTATTATAAATGACTGTGCGGGTGCTTGCTGGAAAGAAGCTACAAGGGGGAAAGAGGAAAAAAAAAAACCATTCCAACTCTGCAGCCTAGAGCAATTTAAGGAAAATAGACTTATTTTCCTTGGTATAGCTCTGTTACTCATACTACATGCAGAGTACTGAGGGATCCTTAATACACTTTGCTCTGTGATGATTTCTGTGTCTGTGTTTGTATAAGAGGTAAAGGAGGAGGGCAAGGGGGAAGGAAAAAGAGAAAGAGGGAGAAAAAAGAAAGAGAGAGGAAATCCTCTTTGTCCTGTGAAGTGCATCACACAGACCTCCTGTGTTGTAATGTAAAACCACCAGGGTGGCTAGAATGACCATATGCTGTGAATGTGAGTGCTGTGTCTGTTTAAATGTAAATTCCCTCTGTATCAGAATAAAAGAATATCTGTTTAATATGGAATGAAGGCAGTCTGGCAGGATATGCACCACTTCAGGTAAGCCAGAATAAACAGTAACATTGATTAAAAGGAGCCCCCTATTCTGCACCTGTCATGTTCACCTCCTTTGCCACAAAGGTCTTACTGGTTCATTTACCTGTAAAGCTGTTATAATATTTTGCTTTGTAAAGAGATTTGGAAACCACCTGCCATACCTTTGGCATTCCTTTAACAACAAAGCACTTCAGGCTCAAGTGTGGGAGCCCATTGTTCTGCTCCACAACATGGAAAAGAAGATGAATCCAGAAGCACGGGATCCAAACAGAAATTATTATTGATTTAATCACATAATCAGCAGCAAACACTTCAGGCTAAGATAGCAAATCCATAACAGCCTGCCCACATAACCACCCTTACAAATTTACCAGCAAACCGCTGCGCACACTTAGCAAACAAGAAGAGCAAGGGTCACCTTCACTTGGCGGCAAAATATTGACATTCCTAAAGCTTAAATATGTTTTGAGTTAAGTGTTATCAATCAGTGATAAGAGTTGAATGTCTGTTAAACATAACTACATTGGCAGAAGGATTATAGAATGCTTTCTTGCCATAATCTAGAAGCATCTTTCAGACAAAACTCTGCTTGAAATCAATTGTGCACAAGGAGCTGCCTGCTGAGACCCATTCAGTGTCATACAAAAGAAGAGAGAGTCTCCCTGTGATCTTTAACCATAACCGGTTATCTAATGAGACCAGGGCTTTAATTTCTTTTCACATCAAACATAGAATCAATGCTCTGGATTCAACAATGTGTGTAAACAGGCCGTGAAGCCATCTCTTCAGATGGCAGCCAATTCAGCCTTCCAAGCCCTCTGGAATATTTATTTCAGTGAATCCCCCTTTAGTTCCAGGTAACTGCCTCCATCACATCGCTGCTGACTCTGTCCTTGCAGATGGCAAGGCAAGCTTGCTCTTGTCAGATACCTTCTACTCTTAGAGTACAACCTGGGGAGCTGACTCTTATAAGAATACTGGAAATAGTATTTTCAGGGTTCTTTTCTAATCAGCCTAGCAATTCTCTCTCAGTTTTAACAATTCCTATAGGCAAATGGTGCTACAGTCTCTCTCCTCTTCATACCTTGCCATTGAATGGCTGGACGGACGCTGCTTTCACTCAGACAAATAAAAAACTGTAGTAACATCTCTGTAGTTTACTTTAGAATTACACTGGCATAACAGGTGACAACCTGGTGCAGAGTATAGAGCAAATGTTTGCTGGGAAAGCCTAGTGACATTCCAGAGAGGATTAAAACAAGGTTCAGCAAACTGATTCATTCAGCCCTTGTCCTGCTCTAGGATATTTACAAAGTGTGCTTTTTGTTTCTAAAGAGGGCATTTTATAGCAGCAGTGCCTATTCTTAAAGATTTTGAAATTTTATTCTACACATAGCAGGGCAAATGGCAGTCCGGCCTAAATAAAGAAAAGGACTTTCCCTTTATTTTGTGCTCCTGCTACCCCATGTCCTTACTGAGAGAAATGTGGATGGCCCTGTTGTGTGGATCTGATGAGCAGAGATCCATTATGTCAGCCTGTGTTAGGCTGTACCTATGCTCTTACCCAGGCTTGCTGCTGCAGGAGATATTGATATCTCTATGCTTTACTGTGGCTAGTTCAAAACAGTCGTGCCGTGGAAACTAAGACACCATGAACATCAGCCACCAGTGGTCCCCTTGGATTCAGATTGGCTCAGCTCTGACTCAGGGAGCCACAGCTGCCACTTAGGACCACTTGAAAAGTCACCTGCATTTGTCTTTTTATGTAGTCAGTTTCCAGTAACATGTGACATAAAAATCACCCCTAAAACCAGTAAAAATTACAGTAACAAGACATCTGACTGAATACCTAGGAGCCTTCCTGGGAGGGCAGAAACCGGAAGTTTCTGTACATAACAAAAGTATATGGAATTAAAGTGCTTTAGCTATCTCATCAAAACCTGTCTTACAAGCTCCAAAGTAGGTCAAGTTTATGGGCTGTTTAGCACTTAAAAAGTGATGCCCTTCAGACAGACTGCTACTTTATTAAGCTGGCTCGACCCCTCTGGGCTCTGACTGCTGAAATTGATTTGAGGGCCCAGGCTTTTTAGCCAGAAAACAGCAGCCAGTGGGTAGACATTAAAGAAGGGATGAAATCAGAGTTTCCTCCCTGAACTTTCCCAGAAGCCCCTTGCCTTTTCTCTCCAGTCAAAGCTGCTTCAACTACAGAGATGCTCCAGAACAGGGTGGGAGAGGAAATCAAGCTGTCCAATACTAAAATGTTTACAGTAAAGGGGAGCCAAAATCGCCAGTAACAGTAAAGTCCCTCTTTCTTATGAGCAATGGCATGAACAGAGAAGTTGAGGCTGCTAGACTTGGATCACAATAGGGAGGCACTGCTGAGGCAGTGAGGGCAGGGATAGAGTCAAGTGGGAGATTTACAGGGATGGGAGGAGCCTGTATGACTGAAGGTGGCCCAAAAGTCTAAACCCAGAAGTAAACGGGTTCTTTGTTTCTTTTCTTAGTGCAGCTCCTAGCATTATGGTGGTCAGCAGGCTCTCTCACAGTATGATTGTACAAACAGATTACTATCAGTTTAAATGATATAGTGGAGAGGTGAGCAAATGGTGGAGGGAGAACTGAACAGACCACTAAAAACAACAGAAAAGACCAAAACAAAACCCAGACTCCATGCATTGAGCAAATGTCTCAGAATGGCTGTGGAGACACAGATGTTGAAAAGCAGAAATAATTTTAGTTGGGCTGTAACAAAAAAAGAAAAAAAAAAAAAGAACACCTGACAGCAAATAATTTATATCTTCTTAAGCTCTTTTTTTTTTTTTTGTCTTTCTGGAAGAGGGATTTTAACATGATACTCTGCAACATTTTTAGTAAGTTAGGCATGAATGGGCTGTGATTTGTCTCAGATCCCTCCTATCACTAAATTTATTTCAAAACCAAACTGGACAAGGCTTTAAGCAACATGCTCTAACTTTGAATTTACATCTGATTTGGGCAGAAGTCTGGATTAAAGACATTCTGGACTTCCTTCCTAACTCCAAATCTTTTACAATTCTATTATTTTTCCCAGCGCAAATGTTGACTCAAAAGAAGAGAATTCTGACTGCTGGAAAGATGATGCAGTGTCAGCTACAAGGAAACAAAGCTGCACTTTGTTGCAGGGCTTTAAGGGCATCATTCAGAAAAATGTTTACTAGTTAGTATGTGCTGAACTTGGATTGTATCAATGAAGGAATAACATTAAGAGTGTAACTCAGAAGGTCTCAGTGCTTTGGGAAATGGGTGTTCAAATCCATAAATGTAACGTAGATGCAGAATAGGGACACTGTTATGATCAGGTGACCTTAGGAGAAGCTTCATGGTGCCCATGAATTAGGTAAAAGGGGGGGAAAAAGGGAGAATCAAAAATCTGGAAAGAAATTAAGAGCAGACCAGCAGGTTCTTTGCTTGGAATTGTAGTTCTGTAGGAAATACCAATTAAACTGAAAAACTTAAAGATATTCCAGTGAGTTACTTTACTTTAGAAAAGGGGTAAAAATCTCTTTTGTGTATCTCTAAAGCATCTTCCAGTAGATTTTCACAGTAAAACTCTGAAAAGGAAATAATACAGTATATTGATATCGGGTTATAGAAACAACAGTGTATATTATAATGGAATGTATTTCTATATATTCATTTCATTAAAAAATCTTTTTTATTGATTCTTTAGTTAACAATAACAACCATAAAGACAATCACAACTATAGGCATAAATCAAATAGATACTGTATAAACAACTGAACTTCATTTAGCTTGCCCATAGAAATAATTATGCAAGAATAACTGCCATAGCACATACCCAAGAAATGGAGAATCTGAAAGATAACTATTGGAAGAGAATAGTGACACTAAAAAAAATTTTTTATCCAAACACAGATACACCACATACCTTTAAACTGACATAATATGAAGAAGGCTAGGCTTGACTACCTAAATATAGAGCTCTAAATTTTTAGTTAGGCATATTAAAAAGTTTTATTTTTCAGATATTCTAATCATTTATAACCCCCTTGATAAGGGAGAATCAAACCTTAACTACACAAAACCAGCACCAAAAATAGCACTACACTCTCAAGTAAATCCATTCATGGATGAATGAGCATATTTATTGAAAAGTGTACATAAAATTAGCTGTTTGTCTCACATTGGTGGTTCTTTCTATGTTTTAGAAAACTGCTGTAATCTGATTTCCAGTGCTTAATTATGTTATGTAAGAAATGTCTCTGAAGAAGTCAATGTTAACATTTCTTCTCTTCATGCAGGAGATCTAGACTTTATTCCCTCAGCTGAAGCAGATGGAAGAAAATAGAAGTAAATAAAGTAAGAATTTGGCCTTAATATTTTGAGGAAATTTACTCTTACACTGTTGGCATGGATCAGATTTCCTTTATTCATGGAATAATTTAGCAGTGTGTTTCACTTGCTCTTTGTAATATTTAGGCTGCAATATTATGATATATGATGAAATTTTATGGATTTATTATTACTTTGTAAATAGTTTTATAATTGCTCTTGCTTTCTCAGATACTGTATTATTTATGCTAAGAAAGAATAGCCATTGCTTCAAAACTAAGAATGTCAAATGGCAGAATCTAATGTCAAGTCAGTTGTAAAGGCAAAGCTTGTAAGACATTGGGCAAATCTATAATTCCTTTAAAAATCAGTTTGCTTGTTGATGCTCCACATTCTGCGTATCATTCTCTGAGAGTATATTCATGATGCTGGCCTAAACTTCCCCAGTTTCTCCAACTTTACCTTTTCTCACTGAAAAAATGACAGCCTAGACCGAGCCTGTTGGGAGCCTTTTCTTATGATTAGCCTAAGTTCTGCCTGAGAATGGTTTTCAATATCTGTTTCAGTTTTCATTGATGTAAAAGGAAGAGCTCAAAATGCATACTGATTTATATGGTACAGTGCAAGAACTTTAAAGAGAATAAGTACCATGCTCTTCTTCTGAGAAATAATGTACTTTGGATTGGATGCTCTGTGGAATGTGTTTTGAAATGGGAATTGTGAGTAGAGACTGATGACTACAATGGATGTTCTCAGAACAGAATTAAAAATAAATAACATAAAGGCCTTCATCTTGGTCAGCAGTCCAGGATGTCCTGGGAGAATGGGAATTTCCTAGGTTCTGCCTACTGACTAGCATGACAGCAAGCAGAAAAGCTGGTAAAGAAGTGTGTAAGTGGCCACATTTGTGTTGCCTCTATAAATCAGCCAGCATGTAACTACAGGTCTTTTGCCTGTCTGTACTTACACTTTTAAAATTAAGTATGCCAACAAAACACAGGCAAACAGATGGTCAGTAGGTGAAACCATTATATTGAGAGGGCTATGAAAATCATACAGATCTTTTATCTACCTGTCTCAACTGTTTGCATGTCTGCATATATACACTGTGATTAATCAACATTAACCAGTCAATCATCCTTGTTTAGGAATGTGCTAGAGAAGGACTTTTTTTCTTTATTGTCTTATGTTTGCCAAAATTGTCCAGAAAGGGTCTCAAAAAACTTTCAGATTTGGTCATTTGCTGACTCAAGATCTCTTGAGAATGCAGAAAGAGAAAGAGAAGGTGATCCCATAGTACTGAGATTGGAGGTGACACCATGACACCATCAGAACTGCAGCTAAAGTTTCCTGTCTATGATTAACTGGGACAAGCTGGAATTTTTCCTGAACCTCATATTTGTATTTTGTAATGACTAATTTATTTATTTTAGAATTTTATTTACATGCTTAAAGTTGAAAAACACTCTAAAACCTCTTTCCCTGGCAATCTGCTGCTTCATCAATAAACCCCTGATAGGTTACATTACTATTTTTAAAAAAGAAGGAAGAAGAAAACTGAAAATCAACAGTCAAACTGTTAGTGAGAAAGGATCAAAAAATCAATAACACTATATAAGGGTCCAGTACATACTATAATTCCTTAAAACGCAAACTAGGACTAGGGAAATTAAAAGCTATGGCAGGTTAGCATGAAAGGGTCAGATTTTGATTTTTGATCTATATTATGTCAATGTTTTTTAGTATGGTGTATTAAAATTTATTAAAAGTGATCTGTAGCATTTTCTTTTAAAAGGCTGATGAGACCTCTGGGACTCGAAGATACTATCATTATCAATTTTATCAGTAATGGTCCAACAGACTTTGTACAACAACCTTTGACAGTACATAAATAAAGAGAAATGAATACAATTATCTCTGCTTCAGTTTTGCAAAGTGAGTAGAAGTAGTTAGTGCTAGTGAATCGATTTATAGCAAATAGTTAGACTAATTTGGCCTTCTAGATTGCTTATAAATTGATCTCAGATGGACCCTTATATTTACAGAATTGTTTCTTTTTTGAAATTGTTTAGCAAAAAAGTGTTCTCTGATGTTCTCACCTATGGTTTGTGAGCCATATGTGCCAACTCTGTCTTGGTTGCTGCTTGCCAATGGTTACTTTTGTATGTAATATGGGATTGGTCACATGGATTTAAGGAAGATTCTTCCATTGTTTGCACAATTATTACTCAGGTAATCTCCAGACATTTCTCACTCATAAGAAATCCTTAGAATAATTATACAAGTGTTCAAGCAGAACAAAATTAAGGAGGTCATGATATTGATAGCAGAAAATCTGTTTATTTTACTCTAGCAATTGCCTGCAAATTTTGTTTTGCTTCATAATATTCATTCAGCTGCAGTAGACAGGAACATGGCACACGACTTGTGTTGGCAAGACTAAGACAGTTGAGGGAAAGAAGCTTATCTCTTTCTAAAACATTTTAGGACCTTCAGCTAGTTTAAAGCTCAATCGAGGCAAGTGCTGAATGCTTCCTACAAAATACTGAACATAGCACCACCACAGGCTTTCATATGAAGCTATGGGTACTCAGATCCTTCCAGGAAATGCTTCATGGCAATTTGTTTTCTGTTAACATAAACAAACACACCCTTATTTGCAAGAATGTTGTCAGAATACAAGTGCCTTGTAAATACTTTTTGAAAGATGTATTCTACGAAGGTTTCTAGGCCCACGTGAGTAGTGGCTTCTTAGCAATATGCAGGCTTAGACCCTGGCACCACTCATTTTCAGACAAGGTTGACAAATGTAGGTACAGTGAAAATGTCCTCCTTGAATTGAATCGGAGAATTCTTTCACAGTTTTAATGCACAAACAACGCTTAAAGAGGTATTTGGAGATGGAATGCCAAGATCTGCACAGGAATTCCTCCCAAAATCAAAGGCATTTGGTTATGAGGCAGAAGGGTGTGCTATGGTCTCTGTTTTCTTATTGTCGTTTCCTATGATGGCTTGATAGATTTGAGAGCAGCCTATCATCACTTTGTTTAGGATGAGGAAACTAAAAAGTGATCTATGCATACTAGATATCTCACTAGTGAGAGGCTGAGATGGAAAAAAATGACTACAGAAGCTGCTAGATGGTGTATAAAGGTAAGGCTGTTCCTAATATTTTTGCATTAATAGAGCATATTCTTCTTCAAATATACCTACTGAAATAATTTAATTTCATTTGTAAAAATGTAGCTGTCCCTGAAATTGTCAGTGATATGATAAAGCTAATTAAGACATGCATGGCGTTAACAGTTTCATTAGAGGAGATAATATTGCACAAGAAAAATAAGAAATCATTATGATGAATGCCTCAACATTACATTACATGTTAATGAAGTGTAAATGATCTAATTATTTTTGAAAGAATACAGATTCGATTAAACTGTCGGAATTAAATTGGAAAGGACAGCCTATTGTACTTTTTATGTACAGACAAGTTAGCGTTAATTAGGCACAATCTACAGGAACAAATGAGGCACAACCCTCGGTGAACAATCATGTATCCATTGCTCAAGGCAGGTTTCATAAAGAAATATATTAGGGGAAAAATTGTAAGTCAATTAAATACAGTGCTTTAGCAGTGGGAGGGAAAATGAGCAAAATCTCTGTTCACTCCCCCTACATTTTGAGTGTTTATAATGCAGTCACTCTGCCAGTTCTGCTCCATCACTAATTTCATAAATACTAATTTTGCTGATGAGACATTTGATTGGTTTGCCATCTACTTTCCACAAATGATTTTCTGGAGATAGCATGGAATTTGGATGGTATTCTTTTCTTTGGGCTCTGCTTTCTGCTCTGAGCTAAGTTAAGGTAAGAAAAAATGAAGTTAGTAGTAGTCTATGTTGGTGAGGAAGAAGACATCACTCCACCACCATTTGACTCCATCTGGCTATTTCTAAAGGCATACTAGTTATGTGATTTTTGGGGACATTTTGTGGGCTTTTTTTTCTTCACATGATTAACAGCCATTGGCAAAAAAAAAAAAAAAAAAAAAAAAAAAAGAGATTGTTGACTTTAGCTCCACTCAGAGCCCAACTCAAACCTAATTTTCATTTCTATAATCTGCTTTCATATAGAGTAGATCTTGGTGCCAGAGAAATTAATGTATGTAATTCTCATCTGTTATTTCTACTATACAGTCTTTTATTTAGATGTTGAATATTTAATCCTTTAAAGGGCAAGGCTCAAGTAAAAAGCCTTGACATGTTTAGGTCTGAATTCACTTCACTAACATTTGCACTCACTTTACTGGGGAAAAATGAAAAACTAAGGATAGTACATGTGGTATTTATCCATTCTTGTCTCACACACTTCAGTTTGCCCTCTGAAATTTGAAGGTTTGAAACGTGGTAAATACCACAAACCTGTATTGCTTTGGAAATCTTTGGTGTATTTTTCTTTCATTCTGGCTCATTTCCTCTGTTGTCTAATATACACATGCAGCTTACACAGAATCCTGTAACAAGGAGTTCCGCAGATTTGCAGGCTACATTTTTCATACTGTCAGGTGCATGTGCATACCCATACTCTATACATTAGTAATCTTTTTATGTCAAAGTTTCTAAAACATAATTTTATGCATCAAAATGTATTTAACACGCATGAGAGGTCTAACTGAAAAATTATTAAAAAATTTTACTTCTATATATAAAAATATTAATATAAAAATTCTTATATTATCTCTATTAAAAAAAAAAGAAAATTAATTATTATTCTTGCTCCTGATCATCTCCTTTCTGAGAAAAGGTCAGGTTCTTCTTCTTTCTGGCCATTTTCCCAGCCCAGGCTACCAGGCAAGCACTAGACAGCTGCTGAATAGTGGTAGCACTTCAACCTATTTTCCATATCCAAGAATGCACTTTTTACAAAAGATGTAGCACTCTCTGGCAGTTGTGTGCTGAGAAGTCTTTCTGAACAGCTCAGATGCATCCTGTGGCTCTGACTCTGCTTGCTATGTCAAGTCTAGGCTCCTCCACCAGACTGTGTAAATAGAGGCAGGACCAACTTTTCTGCCAAGATAAAATACTGTGGCATTATTGACTTTTCCAAATTTTCCTTTTAAATCTGTATTTAGCTATTCCACAGAATAGTTATAGCTCCTAAAAGCATAATTATGGATAAAACCTATAACCTGGATAGCAGAAAGTTGTGTTGGAACCATTAGTACTAATATTTGTAAACTTTGCTGTAAAAATATAAAATATGGTATTTCTCTTTTTGCCCCAAGAAGATTCGTAGGATAATAAATTTCAGTTAATATTTGCCAATCTTGTGTGTTATATATTCACAATCCAGATTTTCCAAATTTCTTTTATCCATAAATATTTCTTCTTTCTGTTGTATATAAGACAACAAAAAGCTATTCACATGTCATAAGATATGACGTGTAATAATTAACATTTTTCTCACAACTCCTACGGATTCCACCCTAATGTTAAATCATCCCTTTTTACTAATAGCAAAATGCAATAGCACTACACAATTCAGATCAGGGTTTCACTTCCAGAATTCAATACCTTAGGAGGGACTAACAACATCAATGTAATTGGTGGAAAACAAGGCACAAAATGAGTGTCAAATCCTGGGTTCATTGTAAACACCAGGTAAATTAGCTTTCTCATACCAACCCCCAGACAACAAAAGGGTCACAGCAGTGTGCCCAGTGTTAGGAGCCAGTAGGATTTTATCTAGTGGTTTCCCTCTGCGAGTTAGGTAGGATATGCCCACTAGTTCTGTACAAGCACCATCCTTAAGCTCAAAGATTTGTTCTCCTACTAGCATTTACCTTTCTGATCCATTTATGGAAACAATAATTTGTTTTGCCTGGCTAAACATAGTTGGCTCTCTTAGTTGCTTTCCATAGATGGGAATCTCCATTCTCACAGTGACATGGTGATGGCCCTATTCATTGCAGTTCTTCTTTGCATTCTGTATAAAAACATTTTCACTGCAGAATACAATGTAGTAGCACATTGATTGCAATAAAAATAGGATTACAAACAATTTAGAATTGTTGAAAGACAACTTGGAGGTAGTCATGTATAACTTCAACATGGAGGTTCCAAAACAGTTTGACCAAATGTTTCAAGGTGCTTGAAAACATTAGTGCCTAAACCAATGCACTTAAGGAATGAGAAAGAATGGTTCTCAGATAAAGAACTAAAAATTTGTTCAAGTAAGTGCAAATTTGGTAGAGGTTAGTATAGTTTTCTTTTACCTTACATCAGCTACAGGTAAGATGAAGGATAAGATGGAGAAATTTTCTATTCTTATTCAGAGAGATCAAAATACAGGTTCTGTAGTTTGAACATTGCACTAACATTGTCAACTTCACAATTTCAATTTGGTAGATTTTTAAATTGTCAATCCAAATATTTAA
>JASSUY010011789.1:0-90675 GCA_032466535.1 Forpus xanthops | reverse complement strand
TACTGGTCTGTACAGTGGATATGCACCCTGCATCTTTACATTGTCATCTTTGATCAGAAAAGTGGGGCATGAGAGAAGGGAGAAAGGGCACACTTGCAAGGACTGCAAGTCTCAGAAACTGGGGTTCGAGGCTGTGAAGCAACGTGTACAATTTGGTCTTCACAGAATCATAGAATCATAGAACAGTTAGGGTTAGAAAGGACCTTAAGATCATCTAGTTCCAACTCCCCTGCCAGGGGCAGGGATATCTCCCACACACAAGGCTCTGTCCAACCTGGCTTTGAACACCACCAGGGATGAAGTATTCACAACTTCCCTGGGCAGCCTATTCCAGTGCCTCATCATCATCACAGTAAAGAACCTTACTCCTTATATCCAATCTAAACTTCTCCTGTTTTAAGTTTTAACCTGTTACCCCTTGTCCTATCACTATAGTCCCTAATGAATAGTCCCTCCCCAGAATCCTTATAGCCCCCTTTCAGATACTGGAAGGTCACACATGCACACAGGTACAACCAAACTATGACCAGTCTATGCATGAAGATTAATTCCAACAGGACTGAAGACCAAAGCAAAATGTTTCACATTTTATCATGATGTCTTTTCAAATGGATTAATGGGTGTGAGGAAGCTCACATAGTCTATACAGAGCAGTTGAAATAAATATCACTATATGAAAATATGACCCATCAACACTCCTCTGAATACTGCTAGATGAATAAGCTTCCCACTGCAATTTCTAAATTTCCACTTCAAAGACTGCATGTCAGTGCTTGCAAGTATACCATAGCAAACATTTCAAAAACCACAGATATTTCCCCCAGATCAGAAAAAAAACTGACTGATGTTATCCACATCAATTCATCCACTTCCTAATCCTACCCTTTAAGATTCTACACACAGCAGAATAGACTGAAAAAACCACAAAAATGAAATGCTTCTGACCCAAACTAAACGAGGAACAAAAGGGACATGTACAAAACTGGAAAAAATGTGGAAATAAAGCCTTGTGACTATTACTTGGCTAATTCCTTGACACATCTGAGAACTGAGTAGCAGATATATGTCAAGATGGCATTATTTGAGAAAAGATCTCAAGAAAAGCAATAACTCTCCTCACCTGCCATATGATCCCTCATCCACCAAAACCTGCAGGGAGACCTTATGGGGGTTTCCTGACCACTCATCATACCACTTGTGTTTGGGAAAAATAGGATGCTTCTCCAGCTCACTGCCAACTAATTGGGAAGGTAGAACATTGTGGAGCAGGAAAGCAGCAGAGGTTACAAATGAAGGGAAAGGGGTTGTGAATCTCTGATTTGAAAATAGCTGAAGAGGTATGAAATAAGAATGAACAAAAGGAAAACTGAGCTCCGGTAGATTTATTTGCAGAATGTCATGCTAAGGTAACATGCTAATATCCAGTAAATAGGATAACTTAGAACACTCAAAAAATTCACTATCAACATTTCTTGCTTCCTTAGCTTATGCAAGGGCAAGGAAGCACTCCAAACTATACTGGCCAACCATGAATTTCCAAACCCATTTGCAGACAAGATATGACAATTCGTTTTCTTTTGCTTTGTGTTTCTTTTAATACAGCAAGAGGTTTAGCTTTATCCCCTCTGCTTTTGCCTATTTGTGAAATAATACAGTTCTCATTTGAGAAGATAAATAGAAACAGGAGAGTTCTCACTTTCTGGGCAGCATGCAGAGTCTGCTCTCTTTGGCTTTCCGCTGCTGCACATTGCTCTGCTTTGTGTGACACAGATGAACATACTTCAAAATCTGTGTGTCCCAAATCCTGCAGATATTGGTAGAGTGGGGAATTCTGAAAGAGAATTAAAAATGAAATTAATAAAACTCCAAAGTTAAAATAATTCCCTGTTTCCCATAAACCACAACTGTGAATACAGCAACCACACAACCAGCAAGGAATGGATTGAGAGCAGCCCTGCAGAGAAGGGCTTTGGGATAGTGGCAGATGAAAAACTGGATATAAGTTGCAAATGTACGCTTGCAACCCAGAAACCCAAATCACTTTGGGGTGCATAAAAACCATGGCCAGTAGCTTGACGGAAATGATTCTCCCTTTCTACTCTGCTCTTCTGAGAGCTCACCTGAAGTGTTCAGCTCTGAGTCCCCAGCACAAGATATAAATGTGTTAGAGCAGATCCAGAGGGACACAGAAATGATCAGAGGGCTGAAACACCTCTCTTTTGAGGAAAGGCTGACAGAGCTGGGGTTGTTCAACCCAGAGGACAGAAGGCTCCAGAAAGACCTTACTGCAGCCTTACAATAATTAAAGGGGGATTAAATAAAGATGTGGGCAGACTTTTTACCAAGGCCTGTAGTGTAGACGGGGGAATCACTTTAAACTGGAAGAGGGCATATTTAGATTAGATATTAGGAAGAAATTCTTCACTGTGAGGGTGGTGAGAAACTGGAACAGGTTGCCCAGAGAAGCTGCAGCTGCCCCATCCCTGGCAATGTTCAAAGCCTGGCTGGATGCAGCTTTGAGCAACCTGGTCTAGTGGAAGGTGCTCCACTATCGTAACAAATTGTTATAACAGTCATTAACTTGCTAGTGCAAGTTGTAAAGGTGGCTGATCCACTATGACCATGTACCAATATAGCCAAATCTCAAATAACTACTTGCCATATAGCAAAACTCAGAAGCAATCATTCATGTGAGCTGAACAAATTAACTTGGTACCTCTAGGGATTTTTTTAACTCCATCACTAAAGTGCTATTTTGTGCACTCTTACCTATTTAAAGTATGCAAATTCATACTATTGCATGCTCTGCTTGAGTTACAACAGATTCAGTGTCCAGTCATCAACTGAAACTGAAACATTTGTACCAACTCACAGGTACAGAGAATTCCCCTCACATGATGATGAGGGTACAAAACACTAGGATAGGTTAATGACTCATTTCCTTGTGTGAATGTCTTCAGTGGGACAACTCAATCTTATCTTTTTTCCAAGTACCCTTCTCCATGGTTAAGTACTTTTTCAAATGCATCCAACTCTAATTAAGCAATGCGCTATTAGGACTCACTGAAATGAAGGTGTAGAACATGCCACTTTACCAGTATTAATTAAAATGGAAAAGAAAACATAATAGACTAGAATACTTCTTTTATTTAAGACGGTTAAATTTGCATAACAACTTCAGGACAAAACTCAGAGTATGAATGGATACACACAACCTTGTTTTCTTAAAACTGTTTTCATACAGAGAGAGGTTGTACACTGTCGGCACACCTGGCACAACCTGAACACCCCAAAAGGAGGTGCTTTTGGCTGGGTAGCATGGAGATTTCAGTGAGAACCAGCCAGAATTTTCCCCATTTAGATGAAGACACATAAACAAAACAGTAGGTGGCCAGAGCATGTTTTATTCAAAATCAGCGTTGATGCTCACTCCAGGCAGGAAATTGTATCTAGGCTCTTGGCAGTCCACCATCTTGACCAATTCTTCCCTCTTACTGGGTATTTAGCAACATCAAAGCCTTTCATCTAATTGTAATTAGTACATTTTCTACTCTACAGAAATAGTAAAAAGTACACCATCTTTACAAACGTTAATGAGACTTTAGCCCGTACCTAAGAAGAGTAATTTTGTTTTTGTAATCAAGGTAGAATACAGGCTCATGACTAGTTTTACATAAATCCCTTCTGATTAATTTTTTGAAGGCTTTTACAGGGTCTAATTATGGGCAGCTTTGCAATTTCTTATCACTGCTTGGAACCACAAATCAGTTTTCTGACTACTGAGCTAGAAAATGATAACTAATTAGAATTTAACTTGGATGTTTATCACATTTTCTTCAAGTAGAATAATGTTCTCCTCTTTCAGTGTACCAGAAAGTACTCAGGAAACGATAATCCTCTTTTAACACACTTTTCTGGCTTCACATGCTTTCTCTTTCCCTAAAAGATTACTAGTGGAAGTTAAGTTCACATTGGAAAAATCTCATTTTTATTGACTTAAATGACCAAGAACTTTGCTGTGCCTAAAATCCCTTATGCTGTAAGAGTAAAACCACCATTATTCCCCCTTCTGAATCCGTGAGGAGCATGCAAGATGTGGGTAAAGAAATCACTCAGTAAGAAGTGGGTTGAGGCCCTTGTGACACTGGATTAAGAACCTTAATGAAACTATCACAAAATTCTTCCATAAAGATTGAGATTGCTTATATAGTAAACACAGCTTTATATTTTGCGCAGATAATCTGTAGATTAAACTCTTCTGTTAGAAATATCCCTGGTGGCATACATACATTAGCCTATGCTAGTATAAAAACACATGCTATTTGTGTATTTTCATGTCCCAGATATTGCCTAACTTTAAATGATACTGACAAGCCCGTCATTTGTAAAGCTGTGTGGTCTGTATAACTCGCTGAGGATGTCTTCACAATATAGCATATAGCAAATTTCACCATATAGCAAATTTCTCCCATGAAATATATAAGTAATAGCTAAAAAATCCAGTAAAATAATTTAAAAGTTTAAGGGTAGAAATTATGTATGTGCACATTCACACTAAAGTTCCAATATTACCAAAAACCTACTAGGCATAGAACTACAGAATTGCAATATATCATTAAAATATCCTACTGCTTTTTTCAATACATTAGCATTATACTTAATGCTTACAAAGCATTTTTTATCTTCACAAAGTTTTGAAAACAATTAAATCTCATAATATGTCTGATGTCCCACAAATCATACCTCTGAATTTCTAGCTTATCCATATCCGAACCTCTCCTAAATGTCTTCTTTCTCATAAAAATCACAGACACACGTGTTCTTGCACATTTACTTCTAATTGGGAGTATTTTCTTGATTTCACTTCATGCTGTCATTCACCAAGGAAAAAAAAAAAAAAATAACTGAGACTCAAGAGAAGGTTTTTATGTTAGGCTGTGAGGTAAAGGGACAGCAAGGTGGTTTCAGTGGACAGCATGAAAAGGAAATACAAATCTCATCTTCCTATTAATCCAGCATCATATTATTCCAGAGGAATCTATTTCCATATATTTTTGAATCTTTACTTTCAAAAACTCAGATAATAACTGCAATAGTTAGTATTACTCATGTCTGACTGTCAAGTTTGTTTATTTCTAGTTGTCTCTGGCAGGATGACAGGGTAATGAATAATGTACAAAGGTGAGAAGAAAAAAAAAATCAGTAATTCAGCTTATTGTTGTGATGCCATCATACTACCAGTTACTGACAAGAAATTTTATCTCAAGCAAGAATGGATACTCAGACAGGGGGTTTTAGCAGTACGCTGTACTTATTTCTAAAGTTTCTTCAATGATTTCTTCTTTTTCTAAGAACAAGAGACAAGCATTAGGGTTACAGCTAGAGCATTTCGTTATTATGTTACTTGTCCAAAACCTGCGCTGGAAATGGAAAATGGTTCCAGGACAGACAGAAGACAAAATGCCATTATTCTTTGGCGTACTACATAAAGATCATACATGAAAAAAACCTGCTAACCAGTGAAGCTTGGCAGTCACAAACAGTCAGTGTACTGACCAGGAATACACTTTTTGAAAATGTTAAGAACAAGGTACCCATCAGAGACTGACAACAAAACCCCCCCCTTGCCCTCTATGACTTTTCTAGTTCACTACAGTTGGACATACTGCAGAGGCATTCAACTGTAACTATACATTTATAGTATAGTAAAGATTTATCTAAGCTCTTGTTTCCAGAATCAAGAAAAAAAACCCTTTCCTCCTCATCTGTAACTCCCTGAGCATATTTATTTTAGATCCATACTACTAAAAATTATTTCACTTACATACATATGTTTAATTGCAGCTCTCCTTCTCATTGTTGAAAGTGGTTGAGTCTCATTCTAAACCCAAGATATATTATTCAGGATTAAAAAGCAATTCACTAAATTTGTTTTGTTCTTTAACCCTTTCCCAGTGCTGATTTTAGTGCTGCTTGCCATACAGTGCTGACTGCATTAGAAAGAGACATCATCTGAACTGAGGATGAAATGTTATGTTTGCAACAATAAGCCTACAGTAAAAATTAATGCCCTAAAAAATCAAATCCAAGCCAAACATTAGAAGATAAAACATATGTAACATTGCTCACTGCTATGTGATGGAAAGGTTGTTAGAGAATTTACTAGCATCAGAACAGCATATTTTCGATAGATACCTACTCAAATACTTACATCTATTGCAGCATTGCATGCACAGATGTTGCACTTTAATATGTGAGGCATTTTGTGCGTATTCTGAGTAAAACCTTTGCAATCACAAATCAGGTTAAGCCACTGTTAGCTTTCATAGCCTTGTTACAACAGCGGCTGAAAATCAAAGCCACACCCAAATTGTTTTGCTGATGCATCACGAAGTAAATGACTCAGGATTTATCCATCACATACAGGGGTCTTCCCACACCCAATGTTTTCTACTATGATAACATTTACTACCTAGTAAACCCCTGCTCTAGTTTCCAACCATAGCTAGTGGAGCAGATTAACCTTAAAAGTAGTATTTAATGCCACTGCACAAAAGCAGAGGTTTAAAGACCTCTTCTTAAGATACGGATATGTTTTTCCAAAGCTGAGGGTTCCAAAATGCACAAACCACTGCAGAACTGCAAATCACCTCCAAAATAACTACAACTTATGATCAGTTTTAGAAAAAATAACTAAATTAAGCATTTCTACCACAGTGACAGCAAAGGCTAAAATACGATGAACAGGTTACTAAACTTAGACCAAAACAAACAGTACTGAAATTCCCCCCTCTCTCTCAAGACACAGATTTGAAGAAGATAAACCAACACACTCACAGACAGTGCGATCTTCGTCTCCTGGAACAGGGTATTCCATTTTTCTCTTCGGTACTGCTCCCATGCACCTGATAGAATCTCGCCTGCCTCCCTGTTCCTTTCTGCTGGCCCCTCCAGGATGACCCGAGCCCAGGATGAGAAGCAGCCGTCAGCGTAATTGCACCTGTGCCCCTGCACAGGAGCATTTTCCTGACAGCATCAGTGGATGCAGTTTGAAACTTCCCACATCCGTGCAATTTCTCCTGACTAATGTGGCTTTCTAACTGGGGGGAGGGAGATGAGGATGACAGATTGCTAAAGGCTTTTAAAAGATACTGCTTGGAAGAATTATTGCACATCGATCTTATATACAGCCATTAATAAGACTTTCCAAGCAATAGTATTTAAAAGCTTTGGTCATATTCTCCTGGCTGGTAACCACCTCCTCCTGTGCTCCAACTGACAAAAAGCCAGGCACTGACAGGGCTAATATTAGATAATGACTTCAAGGCAATGAAAGAGTCATTTCAATTTCCTATTCTGCTTTCACTGGCACAGAAACATAGGCCTTGGTTTCTCTGGTACTAGTATATCATCTGATTTAGAAGCAGGCTCCAAGAACTACTTGTATGCCATTAATCTAGTACCATTCCCAGGAATTTTCTGTTGTATAATATGTACCTATTTCTGCATGCACCCATGTGTCCTGAAGAGTTAGGAAAGTTTTATTCTGTATCATTGTATCTGCGACAAGGGAAAGCTCTTTACTTTGCATTTTCAGAAGGTGACTGCATGTTACTGGAACTGTGGAAAAGTCATTGAAGGAAATATGATGCACTAGACAAAGCTCTAAAACTCTCTGTATAATTTACCTGCTCAAAAGTGGACTTACAGATACAGGTGAAAAGCTGAACAGGACCTTTCTAACAAGGATAATGTCACCATCATAAAAACTAAAAGAAAAGTAGTGAGCCACTTTTTCTATTCATGCGCCTCAGGGAAGTTGGTGAGAGCAGCACTGCAGTGTTAACCCTCCTGAAAACATGACCCTGGAGCAATTAATACAGAAGAGGATGAAAAAAATTTTGGAG
This sequence comes from Forpus xanthops, assembly GCA_032466535.1. Lineage (NCBI taxonomy): Eukaryota > Metazoa > Chordata > Aves > Psittaciformes > Psittacidae > Forpus > Forpus xanthops. The sequence goes on along the minus strand of JASSUY010011789.1, from coordinate 82,768 downwards.
CAACAGACCTCAAAATTTACTATGGATCACAACATACTTCTGTCTTTATATTTTCTATTAAAAAATAATAAAGACAATATGTGTTTACACACCTTACAGCACATACAGTACTTGTCTGTCTCAATTCAATGTTATCCCAAGAGGCCTGATGAGTTTACTTGACCTCTGCAACGACGAGACTGCTCCTTACACAGTTTTAAGCTTGCAGTTTTCTTTTATTTTCTCTGTGGTATCATGTGCCTCCCAGTCATATGTTGAAAAGGAGCACAGCCTGTCTTCCCCTTCCTCTTAGCAAACTGCTGAGAAGCAAAATATTTGAAATAGTCCATCCGTCACTAGTCCAGGTGCCTCTATAGTACACTAAAATCTGCAGCAGAGATATCTCCCCAGGCTGCATTTACATGGTCAATTTAATCTGCCATTACCAGTGGGTGCACATGAAAGCTGCAGTACCATTTCAGAACACTAATGGTAATATTTATACAGCCAAATGGTGAGATGGAATGAGGAACCAATCTGATTATAAAACAAAACAAAAGAAACCCCATCTTTTTTTTTCTTCCTAGCCAGGTTAGTTTATAGCCTAAGCAGTTTCCTGAGCCAGCTTACACCATCACCCAAAAATCCATGTGTCAAGACAAGGAACAGCATGACAGTAAGTTTGAAGAGAGGAATGAAGGCCAAACACCTCTGCTGGCAACAGCCCACACTTCAGGCAGACAAAGCAGTCTCAGATCCACCTCACCAGAATGACAATTGAGCTGTGATTTTGACAGCACTGTGTATTTAAAACTAGCTGTATTTTATGCATATGTATAAAAAGTGACTACTACATCTTTAGTCCACTCCAGTATTCAGTGAGAAAAATCTGTTCGAGGGAGCACCACTGACACTACCACTGAGGTTGTGCAAATGCTCTTTTCAGCTTCTTTTTCCTAATTTATAATGTTTAAGACTGCGTTTTGGGTTTCTTTTTTTTTAGAATACGTTTATAAGCCTGATGCTTGATAAAAATCACATTACTTGGCAAATCCTAAAGTTTTCTGCTTTCTGAATGAGTGTGACTGAAAATCTTCATCACAACAAAAAGTTTCTGTGGTTACGTTTCCTGGGGTTTTCATTTGGTTTTGTTTCATTTTTTAAACAAAATAATTTTAGAACAGCTCAATTTAGGTGGAAAAAGCATTTGTGAAAACAAACATCACTGACTATTTTGATAAAAGCTATACTTGGCTTAAAAGAGTTCAGATGAGGATATGAACATCTCAATTTGGCAATGTATCAGTATTCTAAGCAAAGAAATGCAATATTTTAGACATGCTCCACTATTGTAGGCATGCACAGAACACATCGGCTAAAGGTTGTCCTGAATACAGTTGTATTATGCTGGGAAATGAAGGTGCCCCTTACTGGAATCTCTCTTAATTTTACAAAAAACTGTATATCAGACCACTATACATAGGCATCCTCCATGGCCCTCAGCACCAAACAGCATCTTGGCTTGTTGATTAAATAAACAGAGTTGTTTTTCTGAACCTGAGATTTGAATGCATTATGATGTTGCCCAATATTTCCCAAGCACTTTTGTCCCATGCCCCTCCTAAACAGATTCCACCATTCCTACCTTCTTCCTACACAGGCCAGACCCAGTGCTATGCACCTGCCAGCTCTGCTGAGCCCTGGAACTTTTCTCTCTCAGGATGGCATGCTGCTTTTAAAGGACTCCTCCACTATTTCAGGACTTATTTTCACATTAGTCTCTTCCACTACAGCAGGAAGACAAAGAATGCAGACTATGTTTCTCCAAACTCTGGAAAAGGGTAATTCCATTTCTGCGCATATTTTCCTCCAATGATGGATGACTGCTTGAGCAAGAGCTGGCTGTGAAATGAGCACACCTATTACAGATTCATGGAATCATAGAATAGTTTGGGTTGAAAGGGACCTTAAAGATGACTCAGTTCAAACTCCCCTGCCATGGGCAGGGACACCTTCCACTAGACCAGGTTGCTCAAAGCTCCATCCAACCTGGCCTTGAACACTGCCAGGGACAGGGCAATTCTCCTCAACTCTGCGCTCCTGTGACCCCCACCTGCAGTACTGCATTCAGCTCTGGGGCCCCAACATAAAATCTTGGGTTGGGCTGCGTACCAGTCAGTGGATGGTGAGCAATTCTATTGTTCATCACTTATAGTCATTATTTTTCCTCTCCCTTTTTAGTTTTATACTCTCTCCCTTTATCATCACCATTATTAACAGTAGAAACATATTGTACTTTAGTTATTAAATTGTTCATATCTCAACCGATGGGTTTCACATTCTTTTGACATAGTCTAGTAGAAGGTGTCCGTGCCCAGGGCAGGGGGGTTGGAATTAGATGATCTTAAGGTCATTTCCAACCCAAACCATTCTTTGATTGCATGATTCTCCTCCCCATCCTGCCTGCCGGGGCGAAGGAGGAGGGTGAGCAAGCAGCTTTATGGTTCTGAGTTACCAGCTGGACTTAAACCATGACAGTCCTTTTTGCTGTGGGAGCGAGTCCAGAGGAAGGCCACAAAGCCAATCAGGCAGCTGGACAACCACCTCTCCTATGGAGGCAGGCTGAGAGAGTTGGGCTTGTTCAGCCTGAAGAAGAGAAGGCTTAAAGAAGACCTTACAGCAGCTTTCTGGTGCCTAACGGGAGCCTACAAGAAATCTGGAGATGGACTTTTACAAGGGAATGTAGTTACAGGACAAGGTGGAATGGCTTTAAAATGAAAACGGTATATTTAGATTAGGTATTGGGAAGAACTTTACTGTGAGGGTGGTGAGACACTGGAACAGGTTGCTCAGAGAAGCTGTGGAAGCAAATAATAAGGATAGAATTGGCTCTAGGAATGGCACAGGACTCATGAGTTAATTAAAACAAAGTCTCAAGTGAGGAAATCTGTCTTTCTTAATTAAAATTAAAAAAAAACACAAAACCCCCAAAACCCAACAAACCTAGTTCAGTACTATATTTTACAGTTCTACAGGAAAAGCTTTGTATTTCAAACATTGTGTACAAAAAAAGTCCTTACAAACCTGAGGTGGTGGCAGTCAGAGGTTTTGAGTGTCAAAATTTTTTTGTGCAATCTGGTGAAAAATCTTGCATGGTTTAACTTTCTCCTGCATACAGAGCCTTACAATGGGAAGCAACAAAAGTCAGCCCCAATCCTTCCACCAGAACCACTTAGGTGACACAATCATGAAGCCATCTGGACACAGTTCTGGGCAACCCGCTCTAGGTGACCCTGCTTCAGCAGGCAGGTTGGACCAGATGACCTCCAGAGGTTCCTTCCAACCTCAGCCACTCTGTGATTCTGTGAGCATAGCTTTAATATCCATTCAAATATAAAAAAAAAACAAACTTCCATAAGCTCATTAAAATGTAGGACAAATGACTTAGCTGGAAGCAGAAATAGGGAGCTGAAAATGCACTCAAAGAGCAGTGTTTGGATCACCTTCATCCCAGTATTCTGAAAGAATGGGCACGGGCAGGAGATCAAAGATGCATCAGAAAAGATTTTTAATACATCTGTTAACTCAGAGGTGGAAAAAGGCAAAAATAGCACCTAGATTTACAAGGAATAAAAACCCTGACCCAATCAGGAATATGTCAGGCCTATGGATTTGATCAAGAGCAGCATGCTACTGAGAATAATTATTCGTTCTTGCAAAATTCAAAGACAAAAGAGAAAACAGATTACCATCACAATGGAAGATATCCCATAGGTTTACCAGAGATAGAGTGTGCCAAACTCACTTGACATCTTTGACAAGGCAGCTGATTTTTCCAGATAAAGGAAATGCAGGAAGTTTTATATGGACTTCTGGTACTGTGCCACATAGGGTATGGTCTTTTGACACTGTGCCATATCAGTTAAGGCAAAAAAGATGAGAAAGGAACCAAATATGTAGATGGAAGAGATAATAGTGGGTTATGCTGAATGGAAAGCTATCAGATCAGAAGGCTACTAATGGTGCTCCTGAAGAATGAGTCTTTGGTCAAAGCTTTTGTATTTTCCTTTATTAACCATTTGCCAATAAAGCATGCTAATGAAATTTCCCAGTAACACCAAGTAACACAGAGAAAAGGATGGAAACATCATATAAAAAGAACTGGATGATCCTGAGTAGCTACTGATAATAGCATGCAATTTAGCAGCAAACAAAAGCAAGACTTTACAGAGGGACTAATAAAACCAAACTATTTAATATTTCCCTATATTAAATATTTAAAAAAATAGAATATTAATGATATTTTAAAAGGCTATTAAAAAATCCCAACTATTTAAAAAAAATAACATGGAGACTTTGATAAAAATAAGGATAGTCATGAGTGGTTACCCTATCACACTACAACCAAGCCAAACAATATGAAGACCTAAAAAAGTTGTTTGTAGGCCTACGATATAAGAAACAAAGTATTCCCAGCAGAAGCATGTGAAAATAGTTGTACAAGACCTCAGCAAGAATGCAGAGTACCACCCTCCAAGTTCAGGTAAAGAAAGATGAACTCAAACTGAAGTAGATGCAAAAACTCCCCAAAACCCGAACAAAAAAAACCAAACAAAACTGAAGAACAGGAAAATGTGTTTCGTGAAAGGAAGCTAAAATATATTGCATTATTCAGCTTAACAAAATCCTCAGCCAGGATAAGATTGTTTTCGATGAATACATTAGGAGATGTAAGTTCTAGAGAAACGTAACTACATATTCTAATGGACAGTATTATCAGAAGTGGATATGGTATGGAGTGGCCATAAATAAATTTCAAGTCAGAAGCCAGATGGCAGCTATTAACTATCAGAGCAATGAAGTTCTGACACAGCCCCCTCAGTGGAATAACGATGCAGAAATTCAGGCAGTTTGAAAAAGGATCTTCTTTAATTTCTACATTAAACAAAAATAAAACAAGGTATCATTGTCCAAACAATAACAAAAAACTCACACAATTCCAGCTTCAAAATACACAAAACACTGCAGTTTTCCAGAGGACTCTGGGGCATACTTTAACCACAGTGCACCCCACACTAACTGCAGCATTTTGACTTCTAGCTCATTTTGTAAAAAACTAATCTCAAGTAACTTAGCATCAAATTTCCTATCTCACCATCTCCCCTAATAAATTAAGATAGACATTAATATAGAATGTCATTCATCGTTCCTCATGTTTTAGTACAACCTACACCACAACGTTTAATTTGACATGCTGCTGACAGACAAGCCCAAGTCACGCACATCAGGGGTACCTCTGTGCTGCTTGGGTTCTGTCTCCCCCCCCCCCCCCAACATATGGAGCATTTTAATTGCAAGAATAACTCATTGTAACAAATGCAGGAACTGAAGCACTTAGGACTACATGGTTGGTGAATGAAAATGGCTGGCTGCTGTATGAATTCACTTATAAACTGGGTAGAGCATGGCAGCACCTATTGGATAAATTGCCCATTACTCAATCACAAAGGATCTGAAATGGCACTTGAACTGGATGAAAAACACTGCCTTCCCAGGGCAGTGATGTCATATTTGTGCACCCCTTACTTCAGAGATACATTAATGCGAAAGACACTTTGATAGTGAGAAAAATGATCAGCCCTTGGACGCTCATAAATATCTAGCAGTGGGCCATCATCTCTTTGATGCTGCAAAATCTGTAATGTGGGTAGTTGTCACTGATGTATTCAGGGTCTGTTGGACAGAGCTCTGACCTCCAAAACGTACAGAAAATATCACTGGGCATAACTGTGCTGTGGAACAGGTGGAACCTACCCCATTTATTTCGTTTCCCTCTCCTAACCATTCTATTGGGTATGAAGAACATAAAGGACCACTTGTTTCCTGATTATACATCTGTCAGCACAGCACTACTGCTTATAGTATTGACCGATATCTTCTTCACAAGAGCTCCAAAAGCACAGAGGAAACAGCTGTTCACAGTAATGTAGGTCTACATGACAATGGCTTTCTTTCAACACTGACTGCTGAAGAACATGGGAAGCGACCTGCTAAGGTGCAGAAAAAACGTAGTTGCTTATCAGAAACCACAAACAATTAAGGGGGAGAGTCTGGGGCCCAAGAAAAAAAAATAAAACAGTAATTACAAAACAAACATGGTAGCATTAACTATTGAAATATTTTTTGTTTCCCACGTCTGGCTCACTTGTGTGGAATATACCTATAATTCTCCACGGAACCTTCATTTTACAATAGCATGAACCCTGCTGAGCATTTCTGAAGACAGTTTTTGCAAGTATTCCAAGGTACCCATTATTACCAGCACATATCCCTCCCAGCTCTTCATCCCAATGGATCAACCAGCAAGATTCCCCCAACCATGTATTTTGCCTCCGTTTGCTTATCTGATGTTACAGTTGCATCCTAATATATGAAATATACATTACTGTGTCACTCAATATAAGTGTGTGCATATACACACACGCATACTTGATATAGTACGGTATCAGAGAGCCTTTACTAGCGATGGAAATTCATTCTGAAAACACAAAGTGAAGTTCATATGTGCATGCAGCGAGATCTTTTGCTCCCTACACAGCAGAACATTTTCCATCAGAAAAGAAACTGCTGCATGAACTGTGGAACTGTAGGATAAATATCACTTTTACTGAAGAAGGAAATGCAGAGCGCAGGCATTATAACCATGAAATAAATTCTCACCATGGATTTATGCCATTAAAGGAAGCGATTTAACATAGCAGCAATATAAAGAACAAATTTTATTGTTAGGATTCAAGGCTGCTTGTGTATAAACACAAAACTTTATGGTACAGATCACTGCCCAGTACTTAACACAACTAATAAAAAATCATTCCTTATGTAAGGAGTTTTTCCCTCCTGGTGAAAACAGAAGGCTCATTACAGTTATAATAACAGTTTTAAAGGCAGTATTTCTCTATAGCTACTTTCTCTGCACCTGTGAAACCAGGTGTGCCCTCCATGAAGATGAAATTACACCTACCTGCTGCAAGCTGGTCTACTTTTGTTACCCAACTGCAACAGCGTAAGTATTTAGCAACTCATTTAAATAAGGCCAAGATGACGCTGTAGCCTCATTATCTAACAAGGCATGCAGTGTAATAGTAAAGTTTTACGCAAACCCTGTAAGTAGCACAAACGCTAGGAAGGTATCCCTGCCCATGGCAGGGGGGATGGAACTAGATGGTTTTAAAGGTCCTTTCAACCCTAACCATTCTATGATTCTAAGATTAAGTGGTTTCAGTATCTACTACACAGGTGAGTGCATGCTGAAACACACCTTTTACGTGAATTACACAGATTAAGAAGCTAGGCTTTTTAGTTACACAGAGGATTCACCACCCTAGCCCCTGACCCCGCAGCTCAGTATCAGTGCAGAGCGGGAAGCCCCACCTGTCCGGCATCCCGGTCGGCCGTGCGCCCCTTCCCAGCCCATAAAGGTCCCCGAACGGTCCCTAAAGGCCAGTGCAGGCGGCTCGGGGGGACACCCGCCGACACTGGCCTCTCAAGACCTCTCGCCGAAGTCGCCATGCCGGCAACCCCAAAAGCGGGGACAAGGCAGCCCCAGCGGCAGCCGCACAAAGGATCGCCCCTTCCCCAGCTGAGCGCTCCCCGGCCCGGCTCCCTCTCCCGCCAGCGGCCTGGGCGGAGGGGCTCGCCTCCGGCCTCGGGGATGCTTTGGAGAGCGGGACACCCCGCGCCGTCCCGCCTGTCACGGCGAGCACCGCCCCGACCTTCCGGTCCCGCTTCCCCGCCCGCGGCAGCCGCTGCCTCAGCCGGGCCCCACGTCCGCTTCACGCCCAACGGCCACCTCTGCCCGCCCGGCACACACCGCCCCCGGGGGCCGGGGCGCAACGCCTCAGCGAGGGGCGGAGAGACACGGGCCCAACCCGCCCCGGGTGGCCCCTGCGCCCACCTCAAACACCACTTCTTCGTCAAACTCCGGTGTCATCCTTGTCCGCCATGCCACCCCCTGTGGGCACTCTGGGAAACAGAGTCCGCCGCGCCGCTGGCGGCCCCTCCCCGCCCGGCCCGGCCCTGCCCTGCCTGGCGCCAGGGGAAACTACAGCCCCCAGGAGGCACCGCGAGACCCGCTTCCGGGAGAGCGGGGGGCGGGCGGGGGACCGGAGGCGGTGCGGTGAGCGGAGCGGGCCCGGTAGGGGGCGCTGCTGTGCGGCGGTGGCGGGTTTGCCGGCGGGCGCTGCGGGCGCTCAGTGTGCCGGCAGCCGCGGGGTGGTATGCGGTGGCGGGCGGGGGGTGCTGCTGCTGTGGCTGGGTGGCGGCACGGGGGAACAATGGGCTCCTTCTCCTCAGCCCTCAGAGGGGCCGTGGCGTAAGGGACGAGGAGAAGGCCGGCGCTGCGCTTGAGCACCACCATGAGCTCCGCCGGTAAGTGTCCGGGGAAAGTTTGGGGAGCGGCGGTTCCCTTCCGGCCGGCTAGGAGCTTCGCCTGAACCCGTGGCGGCCAGCAGAGCTCGGTGCCGCGGCGGTTGGGAGCGGGACGAAGGAGGTGCCGTCACTGCCCTCCTTGTCCCGGCAGCGCCGACCGGTTGCGCCAGGCTCCGCTCCTCAACACCGCCGCTGCGGGGCCGAGCGCTGTGCTCCCCCATCGTCCCGGAGGAAAGGCGGGGAGGCGGCCCGAGCGCACCCTGCTGCCGGGCAGCACTACCCCGGCGTCCACTACGGGCGCTCCGTTCCCCTCTTCCAGCCGGGGTATTCGGCCTCGGGGCTCTCCGGGTTCCCCCGTACACGGACGGCTCCGTTCGGGCTCCCATGTCCGGCGGCAGAGCGAGCGGGTTGCTTCGCGTGGGGCTGAGGCTGCGACGGAGCGTCCGCCTGGCCGGCGTTGGAGCGCGGGGTTGTCGCTCCGTCTGCCTTGGCGGCGCTGCCAAAGCCGGTCAGTGTCAAAGCTCCGGCTTTGCCTCCAGTTATACCTGCCTCGGTCAGGCTGATAACCGGCTGGAGCCCTTCCGCAGGGGCAGGGGTGCTGGAGAGCTTTCCGTCTTGGGCTTGCCAGCTGCTGGTTTGAAGTGACCTCCTTCGGTGCTTTCCTTACCTTTCCTCCTCCGTCTCTTGTCCGCTGCAGGATTTTACGGCTAAAAGAGCTGCAAGGCAAATTCTTCGTTTAAAACAAGAGCTCCCCGTGTTTGAGGGATTTGCTCGTAGTTTTCGTTTATTTGGCAGCACTGTGGTGTGCTGTTAGTGCATTTGTTCACCCATCTGTTAGATGAGTAGATTCCTTTCTCAGTCTTCTTAAAAGCAAGAATAGTCGTTTCCGCGTTGAAAAGGTGTCGTGTGTAAGTTATTATGTATTGTGTGGAGACAACAAATTACAGTGTAAACCTGAAGCAGCGAAGTGCTTCCTGTAAGGATTGCAGTGAGGGGTGTTCTAAAGTAAAAAGCAATAGCCTGACTTCAGGCAAAACTGTTAACTTTATTCCCAGTGTTTTATTCTCAAATATGTGAAGTAGTTACTTGATTCCAGCACTGGAGGTGTCCCTGCCCATGACAGGTGGGGCTGGCACTAAATGATCTCGAAGGTCCCTTCCAAGCCAAACTGTGTTGTGATTTTGTTATTTGGTCTTTCTGTTAATCAGAATTCACTGGAGCTATTTAATGCATCTTTCTGCTGAATTTCATGTGTTCCCATTTTTTATATATGTGACAGAAGTGATTTTGTTCAGATCTCAAAAAGCATGCAATAAAGTGGGATATCATCTCTTAATAGCTGCCTTGCGTGTTTGCATTGTGCTGATAGTGCAACCCACCCCGGCTGTGCAAATAAAAGATAAATGTTAGAGGGTGCTCAAGAGCTTAGAGCTGGGCTGTTAACTTTCTGCGACTTTGTACCATAACAGATTTTGGGTAGATTTTTAGCACTAAACAGTGATTTTGGGACTTGCAGAGGTGAGGTTTCGTGACCGAGTCTCTTCATTTAGTTTATATTAAGATGGTGTTTCAGGGGAAGGTGAGGAGGAAAGTGGTTCTGGTGAACAAAGTCACTTAGGAAGCAAAAGAGAAAGGGATGCAGAGGGGTATCAATAAGAAGAAGTGGGATAGTTTAATGGAAAATGTGAGGGATTTGATGTGGAAGACATAAAGAGAGCCCTGGTGGGCAGGAAGAGGGAAGCTGACAGATATATGAAGGCTGTTGAAGAAGGGATGATGAGTATTTTGTGGCTGATGGATTATATGAGGATAAAAAAAATGTATGTGGAACAGGTGAATCAAGCAGAACACCTGCTGGGACTGCCCCCCTGGTACCCAGTCCCAAGTGAAAGCTGGGAAGGTTTTAGGACTCGGTGACTGCAGGTACAGTTGAACTGCAAGAAAACACTACACTGTTTCAGTATTTTACCATTTTTTTCATTTTATTTTTCATTTTAGCATCTATTTTATTGACAGGACTAAGGGAGTATGGCTTTAAACTGAAAAAGGGTAGATTTAGGTTAGATATAAGGAAGAAGCTCTTCACTGTGAGGATGGTGAGGCATTGGAACAGGTTGCCCAGAGAAGCTCTGGCTGGCTCTTCCCTGGCAGTGTTCTAGGCCAGGTTGGATGGGGCTCTGAGCAGTCTGGTCTACTAGAAAGTGACCCTGCCTGTGGCAAGGGGGGATGGGGTTGAAACTAGATGATCTCTAAGGTCCCTTCTAAATCTAGCTATTCTGTGATTTAGTGATTCACGATCCTGCTGACAATGTCATGTCAGTTTTTGACATTTTGGTTAAAGAGCTCCTAGGCAGGGTATGGAATGATTGAGGACTGCCAGAAGACAGTTCTGAAAGTTTAATATCCATCTTTTTGTATTGCTGTAGGATTTAGCTCCTGAAATATATAGCCATTCTTTATAGAGCTATTGCTCACGCAAAAGCTTACCAATTCCTAAATTTTAATTTCGGCCCTCAGATATGTAGGATCTATTTCCTACACTGAAATTATTTCATTGTGAGTTCAGTTATTACTCGTTTATGCTGCATAAGCTATCTTTCTGACAACTGATTGCAACACAGCATTTCAGTAAAAAATCTTATCACATGTAAGGGCTTCAGATGGAACTTGAAATGCCTAGAAATCCTTCTGCTCTTTCTTCAGGTTAATTTGAAGGGCTTGAGTGTCTCTCATGTCTTCTTTTAATGTACCTTTAAAACATTTCATGTACCTTTGTAAAAAAACCAACAAGCCAACATTATACAGCATCATCTGCATTGATTTAATATTTTTAAGTAGGATTAGCAGGTAGGAATGACTTCAGCTTGATATGCAGAACTCTGTAAGAGATACTGTGCCTGCTTGAAGGGACTGTGGTATGGAGAGCAATACAAAACATGGATCCTGTTCATGGGCTGATGTGGAAGGTCCAACATTGATCACTTGGCCTTAACTCTGCTCCAGCTTGCCTTTTGCCTTTCTAAGTAATGCACTACATATTCAGTTTCTTGCTATGTGTCTTTTCTCTAGTTCCTCTGTAAAATCGTTTCAGTTACATGAGTCCAGAGCTGGATGTAATTCAATGATAGATGGAGTTCTGACATAACTGTTGCTTGCAGATTTGAAGATGTGTATGTAAACCTGGCCTTGTTAGAACTAAAGAATGGTAGCACTTATTTTAAGTACTTCTAGATAATTAAAAAATTATCTGATTGTTGTGATCAACCTGTATGCTGGTTTTAACTTTCATTTATAGCTGTTCTACTCTCTCTGCTTTCTCATGCATATTCTTTATATACAATGCTGATGAATGTGCATTTACTCATTTTCTGCCTGGAACTATTATACTGCCTTCCAGTATGTGCTTTGCCTTTAAAAGGGAAAAACAAAAGCTCAGAGTTATGAGTTTGACATTTAGTATTTCTTGCTGAAGGAACAGTCCTTATATGTGAATCTATACAGCTTATTTAATGTGGGCAGAATGTATATAGCTTAGGCTTGAAATCTGATTTGACAGCAATGAGAAACACGTAGTGTTTTTTTATGTCAAAAGTGTAATTCAAAGAGTGTGGGGGAAACATAGCAGGAATAGAATAAACAAAATCAACATGACTTTTACAGTCAAACTTCATTGCTTTCAAGGATTCAAAAAATGAGACCTACAGGGTTTAATGTCCCTTTAACCCTCTAACATGTCAACTCTTATTAGAGTTACTCGGCTCTATCTCTGCGTGCAATCTTACAAGGTTGTTTATTCATCTCCTTTCCTTACTCTAAAGTTATCCCCAATTTTCCTGGTTTATTTCAACAAGTCATTGAACAACCTGAGATTTTGAAATTAATGTTTTCCTTTTGCAGTTTATTTAGGATGTTTTCTAAAACTGTCATGGCTTGGAAGCCATCGTTTTCCCTTACAGTTTAAAAACTACATCTGTTATCTTCCGGGATGTCATGACTCATTCCTTTTTTTGTTTTCTTTTGAGCATTGTGGCACCTGAGAAAATCAGAGCCTCTGCATAATAAGAAAATAGATACACATTGTCAGGAAATAATTTAATTATGTCAGAATACTTTTTTGAGGTATTTATACCTTCTGTAACTGAAAGCAAAGTGAACTGAAAAGCCTTTTTGTGAGGCATTAAAAGTCAAGTTGCTGCAGAATGGGAGTTTTAAAATACTTCATCTGTTTCTCTCTAAAGTGTATTAACTGCCATCACAATAACCACTGAATCTGTCCCAAGCATATAGCAATAATTATCTCTTTTCCTACTTGCTCTTTAAAAACCAGATTGGCTTTCTTGTTTTGACTGGTGAGTTGCAGTGTTTTAAGCCAAAAGTAGTCCCAGGAACAGTGAATTAGCTATTGGAGTGAGTTCTTCCTTCACTTAAGAAGGAACAGCACATGGATCCCTTGCTAGATACCTTCTGGACATCATACTATTTTCATATATAGCCTACAGATGTGATTTCCTAATGCTGAGAATACAATATGTATATGTAAACAAGGTACCATGAGAAAGCCAGTATGTACATTTGCAGTAGGCCAGCTGTTAAGCAGTAACTATTTCAAGCTCTTTTCCTTTCTTAGTACATGTGAAATAAATTTCACTCATAAGTGAAAAGGAATAAACCTTGTATACTGTGTAGTAAGAAAGAGTATACATATGGCCAGCTTCTACTAAGAAGCTGATTTGTTAAATTCACACCTTGGCTTACCCCATAGTAACTTACTTGATTGTGTACCCATACCTTAATTTTAGGTCTAGCTGCTGTCAACATCTTATGTCACACTGATTAATTCTTACTGTCTTCCTTCTGTTTTGTGATTCAGAAAGGATATTGCTTTAGGGTGGATTGCAAGATCTTGCCATGGGGATACCTCTTGAATGGCTAGACACAGTCCCATAGGGGACCCTGAGTACCTGGAGAGAGGCCTCTGTTCATGCAGAGCATTGCAAGGACATGAATATCGAGTTATGTTTGCACTGCAGCATTCGGAACCATTTGTCCCTATTTCTTTAATAGATGCAGGTAAACAAAACCTGTTCTTTTGCTGTTCCCAAGTCTAGAGATTGTTAGCATAATTTCAAAAGTATGGGCATAAAGATAACCTGGGAGAATGTTCCTTTAGCAACAGTAATTTTTTTTTTTTTTTTTCAAAAGGGGTAGAGCTATTTGATTATTTTTTACCTCAGTTCAACTTAACATATATTTTTTTTTTCTCCCTATTCCTGTGCTGGGCAGGCAAGATAACAAGAGGTAAAAATTTGAGAAGATTTAAAGCTGTGTAATAGTAGTGCTCAAGACTGCGCTGTCTTGTTGGCTGTCCTGCTCATTCGTGACATTGCATAGGAAAAGACATACAAACATTTTTAAATGAGGTCCTCAGTTGCCAAATCCTACCATCTGAAGAAATGGGCTCTTAGAGGCCAAAATATTAAGAGCAGAAATTGCCCCAGGGTGTTCTCATCCCCCTCTAAACCAACTTGAAGGTAGGACAGGAGCATGTGCTAGTCAAGCAATGAGTGTTGGCCGCAAAGGAGCTGAACAGAATGAGAACAGATGTTGCTTTTTCCTCAGCACACTAGAGGAGATAGTTCACCAGAGGGACAAATAGGTGTTCTCTGTGGCGTGACCTGAAGTAGGACAGAGCAGCATACGCATTCACCTGCATAGGTGGTGCTAATGGCTATTTATTGTTAAAAAAATAATGCCCTTTTTAATCCACTTTTTTAAAGGGCATTTATTGGGTTTGTTATTTTTGATTTTTTTTTTTTTTTTTTTTTTGAGCACTGAACGCAGTGTTGGCTGTTCCAGATGAGCAGTAGATTTCCTGTTGGTGATGGCAGCTTTGTTAGTCACTTTATTTATGGATTTCTTCCTTTGTCTAGTCAAGCAACCCAGAGGATATCTGGCTGCCCCTCTATCTCCTCATCATTTAATCTGTTTATGCAAATAAAAATCTGACTTTCTGCTTTTACATTTGGGTTCATTGCTAGTAGCCCATGATGCTAGTCTGGATGCAGGAATCCTTTCAGAGAAATGGGGTAAGATTAGAGGGGGAACAGAGGACATTGTAGTGATTCTCTTCGCTAATCTCCTGAGTAAGACAAGTTAGAGAATCCAATGTCCAGAGCACAGTGCCCTCTGAAACATCTACACAGAAAGTGAGTTTAGGTTGACCCTAAGTGCTGGTGACTCCACCACAACCTTAGGTGAGATGTTCCTGTAGTTAATTATTCTTTGAGTTTAATAAGAATTTTTAAGCTTTGTTACTAGTTTGAACTTGTCCAACTTCAGTGGTCAGCTGTGGGATCTCATCCTGTCTTTCTTTTTTTTTTCCTCATCAAAGAACCATCTGTTACCAAAAATCTTTCACATGTACGTTAAGTATATATACTATTACCATCTCACTTCTTAACTTCTTGGTTAAATTAGGCAGGATGAGCTTTCTTGGGATTCAAGGTGTGATTATTTTTTTTTTTTTTTTTTTTTTTTAAGACCTTGAATACTTCTTATTCCTTGCATTCATCCCAGGTTTTCATCTAAGAATGCCAGAAGGTGACACAGCACGTCACTAACAGTCTGGCAGGTGCTGTGTACAGAAATATTTTCAGCTCCCTTCATCTTTTGATATTTATTTCCTTGTAATTCAGAGGATTATTTACCACTTAGCTGCAGACTTGCATGGGGCTCTCCTAAAATAACTATCTGCAACCATTTCCAAATTCTCTCAGGTTTTTACTTTTCCTAAGCATAGCCCACCATCTCTGTTCGTAGGTAAACAGTTCCAAATGGCACCAGGAAAAAGCTCGTTGTTCAAACAACTCGGAACTTCTTGCATTGGTTATATAACATTTTTTTTATTATATTTATTGTTTTTCACCAAAGAGGCTTGCTTATGCTTGTAATTTAACAAAAAGTCATTCTCATGACTTCCAGTCATTCCTTACACCTTTATACATAACAGGTGCCTCCTCCTTAGTTTTCTTTCTGTGCAGGATGGGAAGTTGTCCCTTTTAAAGCACTGTGTTATGTAGAACTGTTTTTTAACCACATGTGGTGAATGAAATTATTTTATAATCAACTGAACTTTGTCCTTGATTTTTAATTGAAATCTAACATACTTTTACCCCTGCTGTGACTTTTTTCTAACAAGTTCATCACACGTATTTTTCAGAAACTTAAGGATATTTTGTTGAGGAAAACTACTGGTATGCATTCCTTTCCTGGAGTCTTTCCTCTCACGTCATATTTATGTTTGAAAGGGCTCTTCATCACATTCCTTTCTGATTGAGCGGCTGACTGCATATCTGTATTGATACCGAGACTGTAGTGTGCCTGTTAATACATTGACCCATATCTACTCTAGATGAAATGAGCAATTACTTTAAAGCAGACAGTGGTGTCTTTATTATCCCATACAACTTGCTGGTCTCTTCTGTCTTTCCCAATGATTTTTAACATTGAAGTAATTTGAAAAATTCTAGTAAGCTCCAGAAATAATATTGAATAGCACTTATTAACAGAAGTGAATTTTTCTGTCTCTGTTCATTATCCAGGTTTCCACTACTGGCATATAAACGACTGGTTTGTTTTCTTTTCATTCCCTTACATTTTCATGGTTTTAGTTTGAATCTTATATTCAGGTAATGGTATCGTATAATAACTTCTTAGTGTCCTCCCTAATAAATACTAGTTGCAAGCCCTGCAGTGTAACCTAGTTTGGCTGCTATGCAAAACGTTATACAGTCCCACTGTAGAGAGAGAAACTTCCAAGGTTTGTGGGCTTCAGTTTGCAGAGTGGGACAAATAATCCACAGGATATCGCTTGCCTAGCCAGTATTTAATCACTTGTATCTTCTGCAATCTGTTTTGTTCATTTGGGTATCAGGAAGGATTCACAAACAGGCTGTTTTCTCCTGTTTTCAGGGAGCTTTAATGATTTACTAAATGTTACTGAATATGGCCCAGGTCTACTACTGTGTTGTGTTCTGTGACAAACTGGGCATCCATTACTTGTTTTTTTTTTACCACAGAAAACAGACTCCTTTATTGCCATCTCTTCATTCTGCAACTGAATAGGCAGTTGCCTTGTCTGGAAGTGAGTGTACAAGCTTCTGCTGCTCGGAATTGGTAGTTGCCCATTCAAAGGGTTAACTTATTTATTGATAGCAAACTATTCACTCTTCACTCTGTGGGAAACCTGTCTTTGGACAGGAAGCAGAAGGTGGTATTTCACCCTTTGCACTAGCTGCTAGGACTGTGTTGGTAGTTATAGGGAGCTTTGGAAAGAAATTCTGCTTTCTCTCTTGCAAAATGTCTCAAAATTTGTTGTTGCCATTGGGTTTATCTCTTTGCTAATGTAACTTCAGCAAAGACAGCTATTCTAAGTGTAAGTGGGGTCAGTCTGGATACTCTGTAATGATTCATGACCTAGAAAAACATGATTTTCCTGTTTCTATAGTAGGGACATTGTTTCTGGCTGTCTGCTTAGAGCAGTGGCTCAGTGTTTGGGAAATGCTTGCAACTGGGGGCATCTGGCTTTTTTTTTATTCTTCTTTTTAATACCATCTAGGTTTCTTTCAGATAAACAAACAGAAAAAATCCAATCCAGAAAAAAGTCAAGCCTGAAACTTCATTCTTGTTTTTCTAGGCTGGAGATGAGGATACAGTTGCGCATCTATAATTATCATGATAAAACAGCCAAACACCAAACTCACAGTTCAAAGGGGATAATAAATCAATGGCTTATGCAGTCTCCTAGCATGTGGAACATTAATTAGCATGTTTGCTTGAGAGTTTTATTTAACATGTGTATGACTTCCTGAAAGTATGCCAAAATGTTGTTCAAAGCAAAGGTAAAACCAGAGGTAGTATGTAAAAAAGTCCAAAGAAACAAACCAGCCTTCCCCCCAAAAAAAACAGAATGAGGAACTTGTTTACTTTACAAGTCAATTTTCATATGTCAAAAAACACTCAGAGCACTTAGGAATCTGAAATTATTTCTGTGTATGGAAATAAATTGGTCATAAATAACTTCCTGCAATATAATAATGTTGAAGGCATACAGAAAAAAAATCCCCCACCAAAAAAAGAACCCCAAACCAACAGCAGGATCAAAACTTCATAATCTCCTAGTTCCTCATGTGCTCCTTTTCCAACTCTCTGCTCTTCCTGGGGTTTGTCATCTTGTGCTGTCAAGTGGGTCGTAAGTCATAGCAGTGGTGGCTGTTTATAGGTCAGACAGTAGCATGTTGGGAAGAGTAATTTTATAAGATGCACAGAAGTAGTATTTTACAGTAGGAAACTGCTGACTTGCTATGAATTAGCTCATTAACTTCGCACCATAGACTCATTTCACTGGACTGTGGGTAGTGACATGCCAGTTTTACAGCTGGTCCCGTAATCCCTCTCAATATTGTTTGAAAAGAAGAGGAAGGGAAAGGGGAACTTTAGGTTACACATTTCCAAAGGTGGTAAGGGAAGGTACTGAACTGTCCTGATTGCTACTCTAGCATTTCTGTTATCTTCATAGCTTATTATACAAGAGGCACTTAACGTATTTGTGCTATTTGAAACTGGTGTCATAATAGTTGAAACTGCAAAACCAGGCTAATCTGCTGGTTTTAGCATAATTTTTAGCATCTAAGCAAGGAAATACACTTTCCTAAAGTTAAGCTGTTTTTTAACAAGCAAGTTACCCTTGAAGACTTTTCCTACCGCTCCTTGATTGTGCCTGTTAAAACAAAGTCAACAACTAAAAAAGCAGTGGCAGGGAAGAGAGGTATGTTTCTAAGAGAGAGACAGGTAGACAGACAGGTAGACACACACACACTGAGATCTGTAGATCACATGATTTAAGTTTTACAAATAACTAATAATACTGTGCTGCAGGTGAAGTTGTTCTGTGGGCTGATGGTGACTAAAATCTTTGTTTTCCATCCTTCCTAGAAATTAAGAAGCCACCAGTGGCCCCCAAACCTAAATTTGTGGTAGGACACAAGGCAACGCCTCCACCTGTTGCACCGAAGCCCGATGTTGTGCTTTCTAGTGTTCTACAAGCAGCAAGGAAAACCAAGCCAGCAATTGCACCAAAACCAAAGGTTCTCAAGAGCTCATCTGTTCCAGAAGTTAAACCTCCATCATCGACAGGAAAAAGCACAAAAAGCTTTGAGGAGCATAGAGGAGATTCTTCTCAAACGCTAGACCACTTGAACTATAAAAATGAAGCCTCAGAAGGGAGTACTGGTAGCACAGCATATATTCTGCCAATGTCATCTTGCAAATTTGAATGCCTTCATAAGCTTGGAAATGGAGAGGACACCTGTAAAACTCAGATCATTTTTGAGCACTTTGGAAACTTGGAGAATATCAAAGGTGGTGAAAAAAACGCACTAGCTCTGGGTGACAGTCAAAATGCAAAACTGGCAAACAGAAATCAGGTTGTTTTGAAAGCCAGCATTTTGGAAGAGAAACTTAAGGATGTTCTAACTCATAGTATGTTTCCTAACAGCAGTCCTGTGAGGCGCAGGTATGCAGATAAACTTGACAAAGGCAATGGCAGCAGTTCCAAGAATGATGTTAAAATTGAGTTTATGGAACTTGTACAGTCTTCATTGTCTTCTGAGGTAGTTAAAGGGACGCAACAGAATACTGATGGCAAGCTCACTGTTGATGAGTTTCAGATGTCTGAAATTTGTCCTAGTTTGACTGTAAATAACCACAATTGCTCTTGCCCATTGGACCAGGAAATTCTGGAAAATGAAAATGTAAGTAGCAATGGTATGCTTTCAGGTGAAATAGGTGTAAAAGCAGATGCTGATAAAGCCTCCTCTGAAACATCTTTAGTCCTGAGCTCAAAAGTGCTTCCTATCCCTAAGCCAAGAAAGCCACGAGCTGCATGTCTAGTCCGTCAGGATGGCGTAGACACCACAGGAGAAGGAACAAAGGAACCATCTAATTCAGAGAAGGATTCCTTTGGGCTTGTGGACCAAAGTGGTAAAAAGCCAGCAAAAATTAATATCCTTGGTCAAAGTGTTTGTTATAACAATAACATAGAAGTGCTTCATCCTGAAAAATCTGAGATAACTCAGCTCAATGCAGACAAAATGCATCAGGTGAAGGCACTTACTGCGGAAGAGTCAACTTCACAGAATCTTTTGCCTCAGTTACCACAAAAAACTTCTGATTTGGTGGAAAGTGTTGAATGTTCTTTAAATGCAGACCATAATTTAGTTAACTCCATGGATGAGAAAACAGATGGTACCAGTATGCTAGATGCTGTGGACAAAAGAACTAACTTTGTCAGGTGTGATATTTTGTCTATGAGCTTGCCAAAGCAACTCAAATTAACTGGCAGTCAGCACTTGTCTGCTTCCAATAGCCTCCATGTTTCCCCACAAAAAATGGAAGATAAAGAAGTTAAACTAAAGGATGAAAGTTCTCCAAAAGTCATTCCTAAGAAACCACAGAGGCATAGCCTTCCAGCTGCTGGAGTGCTGAAAAAAGCTGCATCAGCAGAGCTTGTGGAGAAAAGTTCTTACAGCTCCACTGAGGACAAATCGAATGGTGTTCTAGAAAGGTCTCATTTCACACATCCACCAGCCAAGGAGAAAAGCACACTGTCATCCTGTGACATACCCAAACGCCTTTCTGAGAAACCTGTCTGGAAGTTACCTCATCCTATTCTTCCATTTTCAGGAAATTCTGAATCATTAAAAACTGCTAATGTTGCTACCAGCTTCAACCACTTGACTGTTGTGACGAAGCCTAGGGCCAAATCTCTCTCTTCTGTGGACATGGAAAGGACAGACAAGCCTTGCAAAGACCATCAGAAGAAGAATAGCTTGAAAAAGTTTCTCAACATGAAACTATCAGTTTGCTTAATGAAAAGCGACTTCCAAAAATTTCTGTCTAAAGGCAGCCAGTCAATGGATAGTGCTATTGCCAACCTTTCCACTGGGGATGGGTATGGAGGTGGTAACAACCGGAATATTGCATCTGTAGGCCATGAAAGGAAAGCTAAATCTACCAAGCTGCCTTCTATAGAAATAAGTAGTCCAGTGTTACAGAAGAAGAGGCAGAGAAACAGAAGTCAACCTGAGATGCGAAGTAACCAAAGGCTGGAGTCTTTAGATGGGCATGTACTTTCAGGAGAGAATTTGTCTCAAATAGATTTGAATTCTGTAACCAGCACTTGTGATCCAGAGTATGAGAATGTGCGTCACTATGAGGAAATACCTGAGTATGAGAATTTGCCCTTTGCTATGCATGCTAGGAGAGGTCTCTGTTTTGAATGGCAGAACTCGAGCAGTGTGGAAGACCAGAACCCTGGCTTCTATGAAGTTGAGGAGCCTTGTGATGCTGCAAGCAGGAGTTTGAGACTTGGCAGGTAAAGAGAAAAGTTCAAGAGCTCCATTGTAATTCTAGCTGTTATAAATGTGTTCAGATAAAGAGTTGATGATATGTCAGCAGGACTGCCGCTGCTGTATATCTTTCTATATGCTTTTGCTGTTTTGAAAACTGAGTTTGGTAAAGAGTCAAGAGGAAAAGTAGCTTGTTCTTCCTCATGTATGATTGGAATTTGGGAAACTAATTGTGTGCTTTTTCAGATTTAATTAAAACAAATCAGGCATGATCATGTATGTGTATCTAAGAATACTGAAATGGGGAGGAATGAACGTTAACACTGAGGACAAAGTTGAATAAGGGTCCATGGAGTGCATGGTTGCTAGGTTTGCAGGGGAAATTAATGTTTTTAAGTCAGCTGGTAGAGCTGGGGAAGGCAGACACACTTTTGGGTATGCAAATTCTTCATCAGGTCTTGAAAGCTTTTCAGGTACCACAAAAGATACTGCCTCTCCCTGAATATAGTAAGTCTTCCGTATCTCCCTGTGCTCCCAGCAAAGGTGATAGCAGTGCACAAGTTTTGCATGACTCAGAATATTCCTGCAAGGTGAGGTTTGGTGACGCTGCAGGTAGCTGCTGTGTTTCATTGTCTCAGGAGATGGTGCAGATGGATAACATCAGCGGATTCAAAAAGGGAGTGGACCAATTCATAGATATGTCCAAAACAGATGCTAAATGGAAAAGGCAGGAACGGATGTTTTAATATCTCTAATACTGTGGCTGTGTATGCTGGGACGAGGAATGGGCCTTAGAGATTGGCCAAACTCATACATTCTCCCTAAATAGCATCACATACTGTGGCTGTCAGTGTGTTAGCAGGTAAAGCATTGTTTTCACCCAGTATGGTATCATTTAACTTCTTCAGCTAATCAGTTGGTTTTACAGATCCTGAAGATTTATCTGAAACCAGCAATAAGGTTTTGAGTGAAATATGCAGCCTGTGTACTTTAAAGATCCCAGCAAACTTCTTTACACTGTTGATAATATATTAATAATGAAAAGAATTAGCTTATAGAGGTAGCTTATAGATAGTCACATTTAACTTAATTTTTCAGTAAGAGTCACTAAGATTCATTTCATTTTGAATGTGTGTGTAACATACATATGTTCCAAAGAATCTGAGAGCTGACCATTCCTTAGTGGACCATGTCATCTTATACAGATGGAGACAAATATTTTAAGTGGTGTCCCATGTTAATGATTGTTTAGAAAGTTGATAATCTCAACATTGGAGTGTTTGATTGAAAGCATGAAGCCTTATCATGGGAAGTAGGATTTCTGGTTATGGGCTTGGTACTGGTGTATTTATTCATGTGGCTGTTGAGTGTGCTTCTTGTTTACAGTTGGGTTTTTCATGGTTTTGTCTTTAGTATACTGTAAGCTCCTGGCTAAGTGTATGCTTTTTGTTTAAGTCTAATCTTTGGGTATCTTTCAGGCATTTTCACTACGGTCTTGTTGGTATTCCCTTGATTTAGTTTACCTAAGAGACCAGACTTAAATAAGAATATATTTTATATGTTTATGCAGTCTGTTTTGGTTTGTGTTGTGATTCAGGATCCGGGTGAATGTATCTGCTTTAGGAAAAGTAAAGGTTGGTTTTACTGTTTGAAGCATGGTAGACATGAGACTGCAGCTGCTCCTTGAGTGAAATTTCACAGTTTTCTTGACTGGCTGATTGTGGGAGATACATACTTCTTCCCTCTTCATGCAAACCTTCCTTAGTGTCACTGGTGATTAAAGGGATATAAGCGATCTCTTGCGTCCTGCCACGTCTCTACCTGTAGCTTCTCCCTAAGCACACTGTTCTTGGCATAACTGGGTTTGTGTTGTGTTTATCTTTAAAAAGCACACATAGAAAACCATATCCAAAGCCCTTTATACAAGTAGTTGTTTTAATCTAAATTACATAGTCAGAAACTCCCTTAGGAAACAAATTAATGCTTGCAGTTGCTTCAGTAGATCTTGGGGTAGAAAGAAATCCCCAGGAAAAAATGGGGACACAATCAGGCAGGGGTCTCCTGACCTGGATCAGATGCTACAAGGAAGAGCAGGTACGGATATTCCTTTTGGTTCTGGCCTGGGAGGTGTAAGAGTCTTTGCCCAGACAGAGGCAGGCAGCTCCTCCAGTTTTCCCATACATGTTATCTCAAATCCTTTGAACCTTTTTTATCAATGTCATCTTACCTTTTCTGCATACTTCTTTAAGAACCTTTTATAATTTCCTGGGCCAGGTTGTATTATAAAACCAGTTGGAGAAACAGTGCTGATGTCATTGAAATAATTGCTGCCCACTGTTTTCCCCAGCCTGTCAGAACACGCACTTAACTTTGCCTTAGGTCTTGGCACATAGAACTCCTGTAATGCACTGCTAATGGGGATCTCAAAGCAAATTATCTCTACGATTAAAGCCAATGTACAAATGAGATTGTTCTTCTGAGAAATTTGTAGATGGATTGCCTATGCTTTTTGTCAAAATAGCGCATAGGCAGTGTATTAAGTTTGAATGCTAGGCTTGCCATTACCAGAAGAGTTTGATGGTGTCTTTACTACCCCATATTATATCACTTTCTGGAGGAAGAGATAAATTTTTCATAATATACTCACTGCTTTAGTGGTTACTGAGGAATTTCCTCCTGATCCCCTGTGGTGAAACCAGTGTGGTTTAGTGGAGAATGGTAATAGTTTCTGACAGTCTTACCTGAACTTCCTATGTCTTATTAAATTCAGATACCTTTCATTTGCTTAGGCCTCCCCACAGGGATTTAAATGCAGATGATGGGTCTGGATAATTAATGGTGGGTATCAGTTGTCACTCACCTCTTGATTTTTGATTTATTTCATGTCAGCCTTAAAACTAAAAGTACAATTGAGTGTGTATCCGGTAATCTAAAGACACAAAGGAACAATGAATGTGCCTTGGAACATCTGTCATGCTGCAGAAAACGGAAAGTTAAACTTTTCTGGATCTTGTGGGCTTCCTGTTGGCATTTGTAATGTTGTTCTAGGCAAGACAATTGTACTTCAGGTGGAGTAAGCCTGCTCCTTCACCCTTCAGGGAAAAGCATACTGTATTTACTGGGTACTTTTGACAGTGTTCCTTCAAGATGTTGCAAACATACATGACTGCTAATTGATTATGACAAAATCTGTAGCTGTGTTATGTTTCCAGCTAGGCCCTTTCTTTGGAAAGGGCTTGGGGGTGGACGGCTGTTTTGTCATGTGACAATAATCCCTTGAAATCTTAATGTTTGCTTAATTAAATACTGCTTCCTATTTCTCCCACCCCTGCTGATTTACAATAATCTGTTGCTTTTCCAGAAATGAGCATCTCAATGCAAAACATAAGTTTAGTTTTCTGGACTAAATTCTGCTTTGGTGGCTGAGTCCCCAGAGGTCAATTAAGTGTGCATGAAAGCCTTCCTGGAATACTGAATTTAGTATTGAAATCTGTGCGGTTAAGCACTTTGCTTTGATACATGCTTCTCTTTGATGTACTGAACTTTGTTAGGGTTGAGACATGCTTCTGATGAGCAATATTGCACCAGATAAATGTGGTGTTTAGGGAAGGCTTGGGGCTTTTTTTTTTTTTTTTTTCCTGCAATTGCAAAATTCCCATTCAGAAACACTAAATTAATAAAATACTGCAGGGTCTAAATAGCATTTTTAAACAGTTTTTGAACACTTATGCTGAGATTTGAATACACAAAATACATTTTAGGTGTTGAAGGTATCATTTGTGCATTGAAAACCTCTTTTTTTTTACTGAATTTTATTAGAGGATCCAGTTTCCTAATGAGTAGAGACCAGGTATGTAGATTTTTTTTTTTTTTTTCATTTCATCTGCTTCTTAAAATGATAATGGATTAATTTTTGATCTGAGGAAGGCAGGTTTCTTTTCCTCCATCACCTCTAAAGGCTTGTCCTATCTTCCAGTCTCCCCCTTTGTTTCTAGCTGGCTTCTGACACTTAGTTGCATGCTGAATTCTTTCTCGCAGTTGTACCTCAGTTTTTAATAGAATAGCTTTGATAATTGGCTCTTCAGGTTTCCTGTCAGTCCTCATTATCTTCAGTCATGTGTTATCACTGGCCTTCTTTTTGTATTCTGCCTCCTTCAGCCTGCCTCTTTTCCTTCCCCTCCCTACCTCGCTTTCTCACGTACATGTTATGCAGCTGGTAGGCTTGTGCCAAATCTGAGGGCTTGTCAGTAAAGAGTGAGTCAGATGGCTCAGATCTCTGCTTCCTGTCCCCTGCCAGACTGAATGCCAAGCCTAACTGGCAGTTCCAGCTGTGGTGCTCTGGAACAGGGAATGAACAAAGCAATTCTTGGCTACCAGACATGCTGTTTTACTGACTTCTTGTGACTTCTCTTTGCTTTTAGAGACTATGAAGAGCCAAATTCTGTATGAAGTTAGGGGTGTCTAATCAGAGGCCAAATCGATACGAAGTCGAAATATCAGTGAGAAGTGGTAGTACTGTTGCTTTGGAATAATGATGTTCTGGCACAAGGACTTTGGGACAAAATTGGTGCATGCAGGTGGTGGCACCCTTATCCTGGGGCTGTAAACCACTCTCAGAGGTCCTTTTTCCTCAAGGGTTGGTTGAATCACTGACAATAGGTTTGGAATTATTCTATTTTATAGTGTCAGGCTTGTTATTTTATACTTCTGGAGTGGCGTGTGAAACCTCATGAAAGACTTGCAGTGAACTTTTCTTCTTAGGAATGAATATGGGGTGTTTTGGGTCTTCCTTTTTTTCCTTGTGGGAAACTTGATGCAAATCAGTGTTTTCATGGTCTGCTGCTCCAGTAAAAGGAGTTTTCCTTAGGATGGAGGTGGCTTTCAGTTACACAGCTTTACCGTTTATTCTGTTATACAACCTGAAGTAAAACGCATATATCAGAAGAAGAAGATGCGCACTCTGAGAAAACACTTCAATGTTTTGAAGCAATCTGGGAGAAGTATGCTAGCCCCTGCCCTTAAAAAAAATCAGAATAAATAGGAATTTTCTTGCTTTAAAAAAATCTTGTCACGTTCTCATCCAAATGCATTTGACATGTGCAGATTTAAACTGTTTTGACACTGGGAAAGAGTCTAAGGTCTGATGCTCTCCCTCTCCAATGAGGGAGAGAAAGGAATTGGACGACTGCGTTTTTCCAGTGCTTAGTCCATTATTCTAGTATACAGTCCAGTCTTGAAGAGGTTTGAAAGGTCTTATGAAATAAAACCAGTTGTGAAGGTCTCCAAGATAGCTATGACAGAGGATTTTTGTCTTTGTGATTTCTTTCATCCCTCTTTTCAAGGACTCCCTGTTGATCTTTGTAAAGGAAAGAGGTGGGTGATGCAGTTTGACAAGGGCACAGCACATGGAAACTTTTGGTGGAGGTGCAATAATAAAAGACTTCTAATTTATTGGATGTATTACAAGCGCTGCATAAAAATAGATGTGGTTTGAGTTCTTGACTTTATCTTTTTACCAAGTGTGGTTGAGGCTGGGTGTGCTTGTGAGTATGAGAAGGAACATGCTGGCAATGAGGTACACACTGCAGGGATGTGCTGCCCGGCTGCTAGGCAAAACCCTTTGCTGTTCTCCAGAAGGTTTGGTGCTTACTTTTGTCACAGCCTGGTGCAGTCTAGAAAATTAGATCATGTTAACCTTGGCACACATGTGGTCCATATGCATTAAAGAACCATTTTGAGGGTAAACTGTGCTATCCTTTTTTTCTCACCTGAGTGCTCACCACAGATGGCAAAAATGTCCTAACTCTGCTGTTCCCATCTATCCCCCTGGTACAATACAAGGATGTCCTTATCCTTCCTCCCAGTGACGTTGCCCTAGCTCAGTATGTCTGCTCTTGCCTTCAGCCAAAGGGTGACTTAGAGCGATGTGGAGGAGCCTGGAGTAAGCAAAGCCACACATAAAACCCTGTGTCCTTTAGCCTTCTTCCTTGCCCACCTGTGTATGGATAACAGGAACTAGGGTGTCGTGCACTTCTATAGATGAATTTCAGTGCTTTTTCTTTCCTCTTTTATGCTGTGGGTTTGTGGGTTTTTTTGTGTGTGTGTGTTGGTTTGGTTTTGTTGGGTTTTGGTTTGTGTGTTTTGTTTTGTTTTTTTTTTTCAGCTAATTTTGGCATTCTTTGTATGCATTTCCTTTTCCTTAAGATGGGGGAAATGAAGTTAACTTAGCGTCACTGTATTTTGGTCTTTCTCCCAGGCCTCCAACACGCATGCTCTGTCTCTGGTTGCCAGCTGTGGTATAAATTGCAGGTTAACAAAGTATAGCTCCAGAGAGTATCTCAAATATAGAATGAAAAGTCAAATGTGACATGAAAATTGATGAAAGACCCATTTATATGCTCAACAACAGCCTTTTCCTGTGGGTTATTTTCAGTTTTGGCTCAAGAAATGTGCTTGTGAAGCTTCATGGTGCTCTGGTTTGTATGGTGGTATTTTAACTGCAGCAAGGTCTGATGTAATTGTATATGAAAAACAGTAAGGTTTTTGGGGGCAAAAAATAAAAGTTGAAAAAAAGAAATCAAAATATTAGCTTCAGATTTTATTGAAATGCCAACAGTGATATTAATATGCCTTATTTACTCAACATTTATATTTGATTCAGTTAAAGATGTTTTAAGGAGTAGCCTTACGAAACTATGCAGCTGTGTTGTTTCAATGCACTACAAAAATTTTAAGTTAAGGAATGTATGTTTTATTGTAGATGCTAGAATCCAAGAAGTTTCTTATAGAAATCGTAAGTTTACGCAAGTTTTAATTTTTTCTTAATATATCTTTGTGCTTATGAAGTTGCTCCACTCAAGCAGAAGTGGACTAAAATAATCTCTTGAGATGCATGTAAATAAATTAAAAGGAGTTTTTACCAAAACTGCCATTTTGATAGCTACAACCTGAGCCTATGGCTCAGTGATTTGTACTATGCAGAGTTCAGTTGATTTTTCTGGGGGGTTTAGTGGTTTTGGTTTTGTTTTTCCCCAGTGGTATTGCTCTTGGGATTGGATGTTCTGCACGGAATAGTTCAGAAACAGCATATAATCCCATTCTTTTTCTAATTTATGCAAAAGATTAGAGGAAGAGAGCACACGTCAAATCTTGCAAGCAGCTCTGTTATTCCCTACAGCCAGTCTGTGTTGTTCTCAACCAAAGTATTCCATCCTATGTTTTCTGGCAGACTATTCAGGAAGCTGCATGAGCCCTTGTACATCCATTTGTGTGCTCAAGAGTTAAGTCTCTCCATATTTATTTTAGATCCAAGTCTCTACCTTCGGAGTACGCTGCTACTTATCTCTCTTTTGTCATCTTCTAGGTATCTGACATGCAAAAAAATAGAGTGAAATGGTTGAATGTTATTTCTAGTTGAATTAGTAACTTTTTTGAAGAGAAATATTACAGCCCTGATTTCAGGGCTGAAGACACCCCAAAACAATAACAATAATGATGAGTCAATGCAAAAAGTGTTTAGAGCCTTCCATCATAGTGGAGCAGAAATAGTTGTAAATTGGAGTGTCATGGTAGCTTTGACAAGGTAAAATCAGTTTTGTTTGAAATAGATAATAGGAGGTTTTGTTCTCACTTAGTCTAAGTTTCTTCTTTCTTATTTGGTGCATTTGGTTTGGGATTTTATCACATTTTGGTTATAGTTTTCTAGAAGTCTGTTCAGTGTGTGCAGGCATTGTGTTTTTTCTTGTGTGTGTGTGTGTGACTGGGAAGTAAAGTGTTATTTTTCTTCTGATCCTGGTGTTCTTTCGCTATAAACATTTTCCCCCTAGAGTCTGTTTTGTGAAGTGAGAGAAGTTAGGATAGCAAGTCCTGATTACAAATGAGTGCCATATTTTGGTGCTCCTGTTTTATATTGCTTGTCACTTCCATGCCAGGAGTTTTTTCTGAAGTTTTTGGCAATAAGCATTGCAGCTCTCCCTATGAAATGAGAATTAATGATAAAGGAAAGACAGAAGATGTAAATTCTACAGACTTCCCTCCTTACCTGCCTTGGGAGGCAGGTAATCCCTCACAGCTTTGGGTGATGGCAGGAAGAACTGATGCAGTGACTCGTTCCCCTGTATGAGTCTCATGGCAGAGGTTTAAATCCCCATTTTTTTTGCTGCAATGTTTCACTCTCCAGTACTAATGCTTGAGATTGTCCCCTTGTATCCTCTTGGATTATATTCTGTTCTGTTGGCATGTTCTCCTTTTGGCAGTTTTGCTGGGGCCGCCCAGGCAGAGGCAGGGCGATGTGACTTGTCTCTGTAGCTGTGCCATACTGCTCGGGAGCTGAACTGGCACACCATGGGCACCAGTTTTCTTGGAAGACTTTTAGAACTGGACCTCTCTTAAATACAGCTCTTCTATGGTGAGTGTGGAAACATCTGAATCTTGCGTGTGTTTATGTTGAACTTTCCAAGGAACTGAGGAATTGTCAACAAAAGCTCTGGCTGAAGATAGCTCTTGTAAGCATGGGAGGCTGCCTGCGATGAGAGCGGTCCTTGTGTGCCACAAGAGCTCGCATTTACAAATCACAGCTAAATATGGAGATGATCTGAGAGCTGTTTGCACTTTTCTTACACTGTGGTTTTTTAAGTCGTGCAACAGAGTATGCGGGTAACTGTATTGACCAGAGCGTACCTGAAGTAGGGTGACCGGCAGAATTGATGGCTTCAAAAAAAGCCAAGATTTATTAAGTGTGGAAAACATACAACAAATGTCTTGCTTATAGTTTGCTTAGAATGCAAGTCAGATTAATTTTTATTGTTGTTGAGGAAAGAAGTAAGTGCTGACTTGCCCTGAGGATAACAAATGCTAAACTAAATGCTGCTGGCTGCAAGCACTAAGCTAACTTTGGCTCCAGTGAGTCAGGTGTTGCAGTTTGCAGCATGCTTAGCCAAGTATAGAAGGAGCTGCCAGTGGCGTGATCTAACAGGCTAAATGTGGTGGCAGCTCTCGGCGGTGTTTGTGATATCCTTCTTGCCCAGAAAACCCAGGTGTGGGCACGTAAAGACAGAAAAAAAGACAGTAGTTCTTGGAGTTTCTCTTGGCAGGAGCAAACTCCTGGTATTCCCACCTGGCCTCTTGCTGCAGCCAGCCCTTTGCCTGGGGGGCAGCAGGCAGCTTTCGAAGCACAAGCAGCTCTGAACCAGAGTCTGTATCAAATAAGATGTCTTGAGCTTCTCTTTTGACAGCAGATCCCTGTCATCAAGTGTCCTGACTTTCTATGAAAAAAACGCAGATTCACACGTAGAATACATATGATATTGCTTAAAATAATTCGGTTTCAATTCTTGCAATCTTTAAATTATAACTTGAAAAAAGCAACTTGATGTGCACAGAGCATTTTCAATTGTAGCTGCTCAGCTGGGTGCAGGTTGTTTCTGTTTTCTAGCTGTGATTCTTGAGGAGTGTTTATGTTTGTAATTGTATCCTTAAAGTTCCTTAAACATCCCAGAGGGAATATAGCACAAGTTATAAGTTACGCAAATAATCATGGATGCATTGGTCTAGTTTGTTTGCCTCTCATTTTGCAGTGCTTGTTTTTGTTTAAGGCTGTCATAGAGGTGTTTTCATTCCTCAGCAATGTCAGCTATTGAAGGATAGCTTGCAAAATGAACTAATGAATCTCACATGCAGGCTATGTTTAAGCAGTCCTAAAAATATAAATATAAGGGAGATCAAAATTAACTGTCATGTTTCCTTGCATCAGACCATTAAAAACTCCCGGCCTGTTGCCTTTTTTGTTGTTATTAGTCCTATTAATACAATGGACTTATTAAAATCATTGAGTTGTCACTGCAGAACAAATGGCATAACTTTAATTTTAGCATGTAAAATCCTATTTGAGAGGACACCGTGCTATCTCTCTCTCTCTCTCACGCACTGTGAAAAAGCACCATTTTGGGCAGAGAAATTGAAGCCCAAGCAGCTTGGCTGCAATAAGGCAACCAGTCCCCAGCGCTGGCAGCCAAGCCAGCACTGAGAGAGCTGTAGCAGCATCCACCTCCTTTTCCCACACTGTGCACAACACCTAGAGAGAAGAGATGTGATCTCAGCTTCAGCTCTTCCCATCTGTGCATCTGTCATTAAACCAGAGAGGTGCCTGATGCTGTGGGAATAACTCAGATAAGTAAGCCACTTGGTCCAGGCTGTATTTCATCCTTATTTGCTGCTTAATGATCCAGTATGACTGAAGGAGAAATGGAAAGCAAGGGGACATGATAATGGAAGGTGTCCCTACGAATGGCTGAGGGGTTGGAACTAGGTGATCTTTAAGGTCCCTTCCAGCCCAAACTATTCTGTGGTGAAGGAGGGAATGTTTTAGCTATAATGGCAGGCAGTCACAATTGTTTCGAGAATCTGAACTTTAAATTATGAGGTAAGACGGGTTAGGGTCCAGGTGCATCGGGAGGGATACGGAGTTCAGCTTCTTGCTTTCCAGACTGGGTTGAGAAAGGAAACAAGTGCTAATATTGGCTTCTTAAGAGTGGTTCTGGAGCTGTGGTATTACAGCGAAATGTAACTCATCCAGAAAGTACATTAATTGATGCTTTTAGTAGTGTTGCTTATCACTTACCCAGCAGTGTGTTTTCTTCAGACTTCCATAGGAGCTCACTAGGGCTTATGGTTAGTATTCATTATTATCTTTGTGCTTTGCCAAGTATGCTTGCTTTCTAGAATTTGTTTGTTTTTTTTTTTTTTCTCAAAACCCTGCAATAAATAAATATTAGATGAAGACATTGACCTGTCTTAAGTAGAAAGTGTTAAAGCAAAAGGAAGTTCACGAAACAAAATCAAGCAATGATTAATCAAGCAGTAATTTCACTCTTGCTTTGGCTTTCCAGGAAAATCTTCTGTTACCTTCAGCACTCAGATCAGGTGATTGCTCCCCAGATTGTTGTAGGATCTTAACTTTATTTCTATATTTACAGCCTTTCTTTCTACCTTGAGAGGTTCTGAATTTAGATAGGAAATAGAAAAAGACAAAATAACTTACAGAACACATTTTTTTTCTTTGTACTTTTTCTCCCTTTAAGTCTTTTATCCTTGGGGTTTCCCAAAAGTGTACAACTAGGATCCATTGAGGGAATCGGTCAGTGAGGCATGCTGCCTTACCTACAGCTATTAAAAGTAATGAGGCACTGTGAAAAAATAGCTTTAATGGCTGTTGCCTCCATAGAGAGACAGTGTGCTTTCAGGTCTTAAAAAGGGCAGCTGAACATGCCTTAATTGTTGAAACTGATTGCAGGGACTGGTGATACAAAAACTGAAAATGGATGAGCAGCAGTAGCAATTGTTGCTTCTCTGGAGGAAAGTGAGATGCCAGCAGCAGTGAAAGGATTGTGAAACGCTGTAGCAATACAAAAAGTATTTGAGATGAAATATTATAGTAGGGTATTCTTATTGGAGCTCTGGTATTTGGTGCATGTTTTTTAGTTGAGCAGAACTTCAGTTTGTGTGATTTTGACTGTATGTTGAAGGCTTTCTTTAAAAATAAGGAAAAAAAAACCCATAAGAAAGTGCAGTGAAATACTGGAGGAAGAGACAGAATAAGGATAAAAATGGTGGGACATTCCTACAAAAAGCAGAGTAGTATGGACACTCCTTTTAAAATAGCAAAAGGATGGGAAAAGAAGAATTTATCAGAAAGTTTTGTACAAGATTCTGTTCATTCAGCTTTCCTAAATATTTTTGATTACTTAATGGAAGTAGAAGAAACATGTAAAAATAATGAAGAACACAAGGAAATGTGTGTAAAGCAGTACTGTGACAATCTATTTTAACAAATACTTTGGAGTTGTGGATTTTTAGTAGATATGGTGATGCTAACACTTGAAGTAATTTCAACATATTATATAATACTTAATGTTGGGGCATTCCACAGCAGAGAATCTCTGAATTATCTCAGTCAAACTTAAATACTATTTGCCTTCTAAATAGGGAGCTAAGTCTGAAATGTTAATTGTGACTTGAAGCTATAGTGTCCTATACAGTATGTAAATCAACACTGCTTGGAAGTGAAGCCTCAGGTGTATTTTGAAGCTTCTATAATAAGCTAGTCTGAACTAGTCTTGGTCGTCTTTTTATAAGAACAAGAAGTGGTAGGACAAGGGGAAATGGCTTTAAACTGAAAGACAGTGGATATTAGGAGGATATTAGGAAGAAGGTCTTTACTGTGAGGTTAGTGAGCCACTCCAGTGTTGCCCAGAGAAGCTGTGGCTGCCCCATTCCCAGCAGTGTTCAAGGTTGTATGGGGCAACCTGGTCTAGTGGCAGATGTCCCTGCCATGGCAGGGGGGTTGGAACTAGATGGTCCCTTCCAACCCAAACCATTCTATGATCTTTCGAAGACAGTAAGAGGGTTTTATGCTAATGAAGATATATTTTTCTGGCCGTAATAGCTTGGTGGCAGTTCCTAAGTTTTGACAGTTTATCTTGCAATACATCTTGCTAGGACTTACACGTTTTGTTTTATTAATATTTTGCTATTGCATTAGGAAAATGAGCACAATGTATGTTCTTCATCCCCCATAAACTGCTCATTCTGAGGCAAACCGATGATCTCTTTATGTGTCAAAAAAACCCACATCTATATTTAGATAACTTGCTCACAAGATACAGCAAGATATTCTTACTCAGTGGGCAGCACGGTGAGTTGGCACTGATGGTGTTTCACATGATAGATAATGCAGAAGTTTCTCTCGGTAATGCTGTGGGTAGGACAAAGAATCATGATTAAGAGGGAACAAGATATAGAGAGTTCACAGTATCCCCAAAATACCATTCAGAAGAGCTGCTTAAAAATAACCATTACTGTATTCGTGCCATATTTTGGAAAAGGAGAACTGATATGTTGAGAAAGATTTACTACTATTTCCAAGCTCATTTAAAGGCCACAAGTGTCCAGGGTTAACTTAAAGAGAACTTAGCTATCGATGACTTCAGGGGTAAAAGTACAGAAAGAATAATCAGTAAATAAATCACCTTCTGTTTTGACAGTAAAGCCATAGTATTTATGATGAAAGGTTAAGGTGTAAGTCCAGAGAGAGTCATGTGTTCTCCGGCACATGGCTGATAAAGGCAGACCAACAAAGTAACTCTGCCACCATCTTCTTTGAAAGAGAGGGCATGACCACAGATACCACCAGGAGTACATCTATTCTTGGCTGCAGCATTGCACCCTGTCCCTGAAGTGGCATCTTATTTGATTCTGGAAAATGGCCGGATGTGAACTGAATTTTGATCATTTATTATCTAATCACCCACTTTGGTTTTTCTTTCAAAAGCAAAGAAAGAAAAAAATCAACAAAATGTACTCAGTGGAAGAACCAGAGGGCTATGATAGGCTGTGAACTGAGCAAATATAGTATAAATACATATAGGGATTATTCTGAGGTGCTTTGATTGGTGGGGCAAATAACATAGGCAAGATTTTGTAGATGGTTCTCTCAGCTCTCATAGCTTCCTTTACGCAAATAGTAGGTGCATACACGCCACAAAGGCAAGCCAAGGAGGTTTCTGCTTTAACATTTGTTGTGATTCACAGGAAGAAAAAAATGTATATAGTGAGTGGCTGCCACTTGTGCACACTTTCTAAGCATCCTATGTCATCAGTAGTTAATTATTAAAAATTTTTAGTAGTTTGGGGCTTTTCGTTGAAACTTTCTATTTGATAAGCTGATTAATCTTTCACTTAGAAAATTCTTCACCAACACGGTCTGTTCAGTTTGATCTTCATCCTTCAGTGGTGATGAGGTTATGTTTGCATCAGCAGAATACAGCCTCATCTAGAAATATGCTTGTTCCTGACTTCCTAAAGGACAGGTTTTCTATAACTTTTCAGTTGCCCTCAAAAATTTAAACAAGAAATGACAACAGAATCTGGGATTAGGCATCCTGTACAATATGCTTAGGCAAAAGAACTGTGATTTCACAGCTGTGAAAATAATGTTTTCTTGATGGAAAAGAGTCTTAGTTAAAGGAAAATAAAGCAGCAATTAAAATCAAGTGTTAAGGATAGGAAAAAGGTAAATAAAACTTCCATAACAGAAGTAAAATAAGGGACAAAAAAGGTGAATTCCATCATGGTTAAAGTGCTTAATAAATTTTGCAGTGGGGGAAAAATATCCCAGATCAGATATAGATTCAATGGCAGAGGTAGATAGTAAAAGTGCGAGTAGTGTAGTAAAGGAAGGAGTAGCAGTAGTTATTTCTTTTGCAGCTTTTGACTAAAGCATGAGGCTATATCTACCATGTGTAATGTTATAGATGTAATAAAGATGTTTGTCATTTATAAGATAAAAGGATATGAGATGGCATCTGCTAAAATAAACATTGTCAGGCCAACAGGTTGTTTGAATTAGATAAGGAGTTTTCTGAATTGCTGAAATTAACAAGTAACTGCAAAAGTCTTACCCCCCTGCTAGTGCAGTTCCGTACCAGGGAAAGCTCCAGGAAAAAGCCCCTTTTTTGCTGCCCTGAAGCTCGTAGAGGCTATCACTGGTGTACTCCGTGCACTGTTGTTATCAGTGTCCATCTCTCTGGTAGCCACTTTTTTCCCATGTGAAGCTGATAATTTCGAAATTGAAATAAATGGCATGTCTCTGCACCCTCTGTGTTGCAGTCTTGGCTCAGGGTTTTGTTTGAAATCAGTGATGAGCTTGCAGTCTCCTTCCTCTCCCCACCCCATTCAGTTCAGGGAGACAGTGACTGCTTGAGTGTTTCCTGAATTCTTCCTGTGTTTTAATAGAAGCAGGCTATTTTAATGTTCTGTGTCTTCATGGCTGACCAAGGTCTGTCTGCAAGCCAGCTAATCTACGTATCTCATCGCCATCTCTAAATATATTTCTGTTTGTGATCAGCATTTGTATGTTGTTTTGTTTGGTGTGGGTTTTGTTTGGTTTTGTTTGTTTTTTTCAAACTCTCCCTTGAGTGTTGAGTATTCAACAACTTGCTGTGACTGCCAGGGCATCCTTACATAGCTGATATTCCTTACTTCTGCTATTCAGGTTAGTGGCAGCCACATCCCGTGGGATCCAAACTGACATTTCGTCTCTGGTGACTATCATAGTTGGAGGTGGTGGGTCTGAAGAGCTGCCCTCCATCCGTGCTTTCTTGTGATTCAAAGCTAGGAAAAAGAGAAGATCATACATCACCGTCCCTTGCATACGGAGGCAGAGGCCAGCTGTATGAAGAAGTGTGTAATCCTGTGACAGATGTTGGATGCACAAAATTAAGTGTTGATCAGCACAGTGAGATCTCTGCTGACTGCAGCATTTTGGGAATAAGGGTTTCCAGATTTGCTTTTTGTTTTCTAGGGTAACTAATCCCTTCTGGCTCCTATCACAGTAAGTCTGTGGCATTCCAGCATGTTTTTGCAGGCCTTGAATGTAGATTATGTGAATTTAGACACAGCTTTAGTGTAATTGGCAATTAGCAGATATTTTTAAGGATTAAAAGTAGGAGCCCAGGGATTTGCTGTGTTTCTATGTAACTTTACCAACACTTTACCAAACTACTGTTTCCTTTAGTCTCTTGTTTTCTTCATTATCTTCTCTTATCCTTTTTTTTATGTTTTTTCTAAAATTGCATTTCTTTAATCTCTACTGAAGTTGTCAAGGCTAGTTAGAGGAAAAAGGCTGTATGCTTGTCTCATGCAATTTCTGTATTGCAAATATGGGTAAAGCTAATGAAGAAAGACCTCTGTAATCATCGTACAGCAGCAGCATAAGGTTATATAACTTTGACAGTTCCCTGTAAGGTGTCTGTCTCTGAGGAGTGGTAGTTTTGAATCACAAAAGGTTCTGCTTTCATGTTTTAAAGAAGAATTATTGAGCAGAATGGTTAATATTGCTGTCCCTGTTGCAGTTTTTCAGTGTATGCATTGAGAAACAACCCTGCATAATAAATGCATCTAAAATTTCAGATAGAAAGCTCCAGCTTGAGTACCATGCCTGGAACAAGTCCTGATGCTATGAGACAGAAGATAGCAAAAACGGCTGTGATCCTTCTTTATCCTTCTGGCACACAGTACAAATGTTGCACTATGTATGCACATAGCAATAAGAAAATAGATTTATCAAACTTTGCTGTCAGACAAACTCTGATGGATAAGAATAACATAAATGCTCCAAAGGTACTGTGGCTTTTGCTCCCTGTCGGTGAGCATTATATCAATGCCAGCATAGATAAAACACTTCAAAGTTATGAATGCACTGTAGGAAAGCCCACCACTGTTGTTGTCATCTTCAGACTACCCGCTACTATTTTCAATGTTTTTGATACCATTGACTGTGAGGTAAAACAGAAGTCTTTTTACATAAATAAAATATAGTACATTTATTGACTAAGCATATTTTAATTTTAGGTCCTTGGAAGAACACCATGATCATCCGAACATGGTAATTGGAGATCTTCAGTCAGATGAAGAAGATATCATGAACAGTTCTGATGAAGATGATGACACAAATTCTGATTCCAGCAAAGGAGAGCCTGATCCTCCAGAAGATAAACAGGTATCTCTATCTTCTGAAGTTATTCATCACTCTTGCTTTACTTTGTAAGTTGTAACCCGTTGGAATATTTTCAAATAAAAGGCATTGAGTTAACATAACTTTATATATTTCTTTTTTTTTGTTATTTTTATTGTTTAATGTTAGAGTACATTTCTAAAATTTGAATTTATCTGTGCTCATTAGCCTGATATTAAGATGTCAGGTTTTGAAATAGCCCATGAAAAAGTGTGTGTTGCCTGGCATATTTGTTCTTAATGTTTTCTGAATTGTGGAGCTGTAGACTTGCCTACGATGCCCATCTTACAAAGCTACATGCATTCATGTTTAAAGATCTTCAGTTTTGAGATTTGCAAATACCTATTAACAAAGTTGTCTATGCCTCACAGATCCTCAAGTGCATAGTGTCTCTTTTGCACGGAACATTTAATGTCAGCCTTTGGTTCGACAGCCTTGATGAAGCCCAAGGAAAGGGGCTAGGTGAAGGCTGCAACATCTGAGGAGGTCCTTCTGAAAAATCTCTTGGAAGCTGCAGTTTTGCTTGGATGGTCCTATTTCAGAGATCTCGGTCATGCAGCAAAGGCTGTGTCCCAGTAACCATTTCTGTGCAGGCAGCTTTCTTATGTTTGTAGGTTCTACATACTAATCTGCCAAATCACTGCTTGGGCACAGGGGACAGATGACTGAACTAGTTTTTAATTCTGCCTTTTCAGTGATATGAAACACAAAGGCCTCGACATGCCTTTCAGCATTGAAGTTCCTTAGTTCACTGCGTGGGTGCTGAGGAGGGTCTGTTGGTGTGTGCATGCAAGACCTGTTGTAGGGTTGCAGAGCCACTTCTGTGGCACTTTGAGGAGTGTAAGTCACCCTTGACTGTTGGGTTTGAGGTCTGACCTGCTAGTTTCTGTGAGTGCCAGCTTTGAGTGATTCTTTGAAAACAGGGGAAATCATAGAATGATTTGAGTTGGAAGAGACCTTAAAGATCATCTATTTCCAGCCCCCCTGCAATGGGAAGAGGCATCTTTCACCAAGTTGCTCAAAGCCCCATCCATCCTGGCCACTTCCATCTTATTTCTTCTTCATTTTCATTTTAATATTTCATCTTATTTTCATCTTCTTTCTTCCTCAAATGAGGAGCAGGAAGACAGTGCTAACTACTCAGAATGAAATGAAGTTTTGGGGGTCCTGTACCTGTCCTTGGGGGTACCCACTTTGTTATTTCTCAGTCCTGGATTCCCTGTCACCAGACTGCTCATAGACCAATGCCTGTCCTCAGTATCAGTCCTGCCAGCTGTTTCCTTTGCTAGTAGTTATATTTCCTTCCTTTCCTAAGAAATGAATAAATAATTTTTTTTTTAAAAAAGGGCAATGAAACATTTTAGTGCTGGAAAAGAAGACTTGGTGATGATGTCAGACATAAATGTCATTTAACCAAATCTTCTGAGAGGAATAAATTAGGGGAGGGAAAGAGAGTCAAGGGAAAAGCTTGCTCATCTGAAATAGCAAGACTGTATCAGAGTAGGAGCGAACTTACCTTGCATGCCTATATAAATGCCCTAAACCTTTAATGACAGAGTTGTAGAGAAAAGCATCCCCATTTTGAGGCTTCTCGGGCAGGTTTCACTGGGTAATTCAGCACTTGCTGTGAAGTATCTGCATAGAGGCTTGCTTTGGCCTCTTGTAGTACCTGTGGCTGGCAGCTGGGCATTAACAACCAACTTCCTAACAGGGAGAGCAGCTGCTAGAGGAGAAGCAAGCAGTCTGCATCAGTCATCAGCTAGGTTTGTTTTTATGTTCTGTTACTGTGAGCATCTGGCTGTTTTGATGCTTTTTATCTGTTAGAGAAGTTACAAGGTTCCTTCCCAATGCCGCGCCTGAGAGCCCAATTTGCGCCCCTTCAGTTCTGCCATTAGAGACTCTCCAAGGTCCAGAGAATCTTTGGCTGAACAAAAGCAAAGTGGCCTTTTCAGTGCCAGCTGGTATGTAGAAAGTCTTTCAAAAGGGGTTGAAAATAGGCTGTGATATTTCACTTTGTAATTGTTTAGCAGTAGCATCTTGTTCGCAAAATACTGATTTTCATCTCATTTGCAATTTTCACATCTACAGTGATGGCAGATACCTTGCTCTGCATGATTGAGTGATTTGTGAATTCAGTCTTGTAGGAAGCATGTTAACTGTGTTTTTTAGAGAGGCATAGAGGCCTGAGGACGGGTGTTAGAATCTCACCTGAATCAGATTGACCCTCATTGCGTAGATCTGACTGACGTCTGGAAATGTTTCATTTTAGGAGAAAAATCACAGCTCTGTGCGAAGATGTCGATGTAATATATGAAATAAAGAATATAATTTGCATATATGTGTTGCAACACCAAATTACTAAATTTAGAAATTAATTTTATTAATTTGGCATAAGAGTAAAATGGAAAATAATTTATATTTATTTTTATTTTGAATATAACAATATCATTAAAATGAACCTATGAATATAGTTGGTTTCATGGTTTGATTTCCAGCTCTTGAGACTTGTTTACAGGTTTGGAGAAGAGCTAAAACTGCAGATAAATCGTGCAACATTAGTGCTTATGAAGCAAAAATTCATATATATAGATACCTGATTTTCTAGTAAACTATGAAAATAATGCCGACATGGTACTACTATACTCAGTACAGCCTCTCTGGGACTTCTGTTGCACTTACAGTGCTTATTCTGTGATGTTTGGTGCTCCTTATCTACGTTCTTTCTTTGCAGCCAATTAAAATGAAAGCCTGAATGTCTGATACATGTGGTGACAGCTGGCAGCAGAGAAGCATATGGCAAACCATGAGAGCTGTAGTAGAGAAAGGTTTTTTTTTATGTGGGGGAAATGGTACATGGGAGTCACGCTATGTATGGAAGACAGCTGAATCCTGACAGATACACTCTTTTGTTATACCTGTTCTGTATGATGTTGAACTGTAGTATTCATTTTTGAAAGCCAAATGCATGTGCAGTAAAAAACAGCGTAATCTCTACACTTTCAGGTAGATGACAAGGCTCACACTTCTAAATCTTTGCAGTGTGGTTGCTAGTTATTCCAGCAGCTCCTTTAGTAGATTGTCAGAAGCTGACTTTTCAGTGTCATTTTTCTTTTCTGCTTTCTCCTTCTGTCTTCTTTTCCAGTAAAAAAAAAAAAAAAAAAAAGTGTATTTCTTTTAAGATGCTACTGAAACCCACTTGAGTTTACTGCAAATATTACAGTTACTGTATTAATTGGGGTGGGGGTGAGGTGTGTGTCTAATAATATACTATTTGTACTACTTTTGCTAAACAATAATTGTCACTTGCTAGGTCTTCATTCATTATGGGCTTCAGTGCTTCCTGTAATAATTAAATAGAAAGGCTGATAGTGTTACAAAAACTACTCTTAGCTGATATGGTTGTTTCTAGCTACAAGCTAAATTGATTTTCTGACATATCCTGAAAGGCCAGAAGATTTCAAATCCAAGAGATCTCAAAGCAGTATAAAAGATTCTTATTAGAAAGAACTATTGAATAATTGCATTGAGTTTGAGGAATTACTAGCTACAGTTTTAGTAGGTGCATAGTATAACATACAGTTTTATTTGCAGGGTAAGGCGGCTGGGAAGAAAACAAAGGTTTACCATATTGCCAAGGAGATCATGAGCTCAGAGAAAGTGTAAGTGCCAGTGCTATACTTAACAGCTACTCAATTTATTTTAATTGGGCAATTAAAATGTAACCATTTGCTTTTTCTTTCTTTTCTGCTAGGTTTGTGGATGTGCTAAAGCTCTTACACATTGTAAGTACCCAAAAAAGTTTTCTCTTCCATTTGTTTGATCTGTTAAAGTTCTAGGTTTAGACATTATTGCAGTGAATATGACTTTTTTTTTTCTGCTATGTCTACATATTAAAAATATAAAAGTTAATCTAATTAAGCATAACTTTGAAGTTTCAGGTTTTATATAATGGATGAATATTTTGATGGTTCCTTCTGCATCTTCTTAATTAATTTATTCAGTCTTCCAGCTAAGCAGGGATGTTGCTTGAATATTGAAAATGGAATATATATCCATTTACATTAATTAGCATCATATTTATAAGCCAGCTTGTCCCATAGCACCCAAAATAAAATCTTTGATTAGAATAATTTATAAAGTAGGTGGGGGAGGCAGGAACCTTTAGAAATGGTACATTAAAATAAACATTCTCGCTCTAATGGTGCATCCATCACCATAGCAGCATGTTTTTGGGGGCTGCCATTCTTTGACAGATGCTTGCTTTCTGATAACAGCTGTGATTGTAGTATGAGCAACGTGTTGTCCATAGCAAGGGTTAAGTATTTAACCCATGTTTATGAAGGGCAGTCATTTGTTAAACATGCTGTGTTGTGTTGAACGTGATAATAGTAAATAAATGTTTTACGTGTTTTGTGCCCACTTCTGTGATATCTGTGGAATAGTTTGTTCTGTTTTGTCACTCTATTAAGCACATGCATAGTGATTTTTTTTCCTTGGTCAGTAGAAGTGGTTATATTGCAAACAGATGCGTTGGTCTATCTCGGTCTCTTGAGAAGCATGTTCTGTAAAACTGGAAACAAAGACTTTTATAGATGGATGTATACAGTCCTGTTACACAGACATCTTTCAGGAAACAAAAAACTTGCCACACCACTTACTGATTCCTCTTTTGCTTTCCATTTTAGTAATTGATTTTCTTGTTCTGGTCAAGCTTGGTTTTTAAAAGCTGGGCCAGGCAGTTGTGGCCAATATATAATTTATATTCAACTGGATTCTAGTGCAGAACTGAAGCTTAAGTACTGGATAAAAGAAGAGGGTTGTTCTCATGAGTATAGACAAATCCAAGCTGTATCATATTTTTCAGGTATATAAATTATATCTTAAAAGTGTCTTTGCTTTTCACAGTATCAGTTCTTCAGGTAACATATATGGTACTGAAAGAAAAGGGTGTTGGTGCTGAGTATGCAGGCAAGCAGAGGAAGAATGTGGGAGAAGGAAGATAGGGAGCTTAGGAAGTTTTTGGGATAAACTTCAGGTTGTTTGCACAGTGTAAATGTGCAATACTGTAGTATGCATTTTGCTTTTCTCTTAATGGGTAACTTGCAGTTCTCTTTGTGACAGTGTGCTATTTTCTATCTGCCAAATGAAAACCATTAGAAATGTTTTTGTTGGCTAGCAATATCAACCATGTATTCAGCCTGATCTAGCAGAGGATGCAAGGCTAGGAGTCAAGGAAATAGTTTGTCCTCATCTTGTCCTCTGACTTGCAGCAGGAACCTTGGTGATGTCCTCGTCAGAGTGGGCATCAGTTTTGAGGCTGTCTGTGCGCATTCCTCACTAAATAACAATTGAAAAACAAATTGAAGACCCTTGAAAAAGGTTGAAGAAACACATTTTCTTTCATTTCCAATTTTCACAGAATGGTATGCCTGAGGAGTTGTGTATGTTCAGCACAGACATTATTAAATCTATTTAATTATATATTTCTTGTGGCTAATATTTGAACATTGGTGAAAGTATCCTTTTCATTTCACACGCACTGAACTACTTTGGCTTATCAGCCTCACTGTCAGGATTACTAACTGCCAGGCAAGCGACCCCTGACAGATTCATGGAATGAAAACAGATTCTCCCCAGGCTGGGCTGTTTTACCCATAGTAGAGATTTGGTTAGTCAGGGGAGGATCCATTACACCTTATGAAACACCTACTGGTGGTTTTCCAAAGAGTAGTTATTGAAATTTACTGACTAATTCCATTAGCGATGATCTGAAATGAATAGTATTCTCCTCATTCTGTTTTGGCAATGCCAGTTAGTTCAGCTTGTGGCTCTTAGTACAGTCAGGGAACAGGACTGTTGATGCAAAAAAAAAAAAAGTTTTTAAGTTGTTACTGCATAGAGCAGTTGCAGTGGAGTCCGAAGCAGTTGATGAAGTGGGAATGAGATTGTGAACTGGTTGCAATATCACTGATATTATTTTTTTTAGCATTTTTTTCTTTTAAATTGGTAAGTCAAGGCAGGTGGAGCACCACTCCCAAGACATGAGGGTGAGGACCCTGTTGCACGTTGTGAGTATAACTGACTCTGTTAAAGACAGAATGCAAAAGGTCTCTAGAAAATTGTAAACACTTGGGGACACTGAATAATATGAAAAAAAGGAGGTCATAGCAGAGATAAGGGGCTTAACTGGCTTTGCACGCTGATGCTCTCATATTACTTGGTGAATGATGTTGCTTGAGGGAGTAATCAAACTTCAGATGTAGTCTTGAATTCTCTGTATTTCTGTAACTATCATAATGCTCTTTTAGAGGACAAGATTCCAGTAAAATGCTGTCAAGAAACTCCTTGAAAACAAAGGGGCCTAAATCAGATCAGCTCATCTGTATGCCTCTGTGAGATAGATCATGCATGGTAAACAAGTGGGTAATCAAGGGTAAAAGTGCTGTTCCTTCCCTAAGGGCACTTGCAGAAAAAAAAGGAACAGTGAGCTGAATGTTAAACATAAGTCACATAAGGGGAACAAGCTTGTCTGAGATGCTTGGTACCCAAAAAAACACCTAGTGTTCCTGGAAAAGGAGTAAGGCAGGATTGGTGCCATGTGTACTTTTTTGCTGTGAGATTCTTTGGAAATGGCTGGCTTTGCACAAGTGCGAGGGCCTCAGCAGCATCCTGATGCTCTAGGGGTAAGCTGCCTGGCTTGTTTTTAATTTCTTTTGTCTATTTTTGACCCAAATTTTGTTGGGTGTTTTTTGGTTTTTGTTTTGTTTTTCCCACATCCCACAACTCTTTTTGTTCTCCCATCCTTTTTGATTTCTTTTTCCTTCTGCTGCTGAGGTACAGCAGTAAGGCTTCATGGTTTTTTGAGAGGGGTCCTTCCACTGCAAGGCTTAGTGTGTAACTTTGTGCTGTGCAAGCAAAGAAAAGCTTAGTCGTGTGGGCTTTTGCCTGAGCTTTTAGAGCTTCTGATTTAGACCATTTAAGACCTGTTCTGTCCTCATGAGGACTCTGAGAGCAAGTAGGAGGTTGTCAGGAGGTGCCTGTAACTTTTCTCAGCCGCAAGATCAGCCTCTTACTGAAGAAGGCAGATAAGAGGTCACACTTATTTCTTTTTTCTCTTGTATTTTCTTCTGGAGACACAAGACTGGGAAATTTGGTTTAATATGTTTCAGTTTTCAGAAGACAATTACAAAATTATACAATATAAGCTATATCTAGAACCACAGAATCAACTAGGTGGGAAAAGACCTTTAAGATCAAGTCCAACC
The DNA here is from genome assembly GCA_032466535.1 of Forpus xanthops. Classification (NCBI taxonomy): domain Eukaryota; kingdom Metazoa; phylum Chordata; class Aves; order Psittaciformes; family Psittacidae; genus Forpus; species Forpus xanthops. The sequence continues at coordinate 38,120 of JASSUY010011789.1, read as the reverse complement.
ATTATGCTAGGACTGCCAAGTCTACCACTAAACATATAGTTTTATATGTCTGTAAAAACTTAGTCTTTTCATATATCGTAGCCAAATGTTATGAAAAATAATTCGTATTAGCTTTGAGAAAAAAAATGTAATGTGTATATTGAGAAATAAAATAGCTATGGGTTTTGGAGCAAAGGAAGTCCTGACCTGTGGTCCTGGCTTACAGCTGGCCTACTGTTTGGCTGTATAAAATTCTCTCTACCTCAGATTCCTTTTCCTCCATCTGCAAAACTTCAGTATTTGACCAGTCTTTACATGAGTATGTTGATAGATTTTAGTCTACAAAGCTCTTTAGAATTGCTGATTGAGGCATTTGACAATGAATTGCAGCTGTAGTAATCTCATTAAGGTGGCTAGTGAAATAGTTTTGGTTTGGAAGGAAACACTGTTCTACTGCCAAGCCTGTTCCTTGAAATAACGTTCTGAGATTATGCCACAATCGAATCATTGACTATTGTGAAAAATAAGCCATCTTATATTGTTAAAGACTCATAAATGATCTACTACCTGAGAAAACAGGTGTGGAACTACTTGGCAGCTTTCTGGAAGCAATCTCCTAATCGATGTTTGAAAAATGTTATGATCCACACTTACTTATAGTCTGCATTAAGTATTGTTGCTGTTGTTTTAACTTAACAGCTCATGCCTAACTCCAGTTAAGACTGCCTATATTTTAAATAATGTATTTGTGAAATCTTCCATAGCCGTATTCCTAGCAGCCGTGTTTACAGTTGGTCACATATAGCAGCCTGGCTGTTTCCCAGAGTGTTCCCCTTCCCTCCTCCCTCCCTGTAGGATGTGTGTATGTACGTTCCTTGAAAAGCGTCCAGGCGCAGGCGTATTTTTTTTCCTTTAAATTAAACTGATATTTGAGCTATCTGCAGGTGTATTTAGCTGGGAGTTGTGTCTCAGCAGAAGGGATTATGGCTTGTTTTTGCTTTGCTGATGGTATGTTCTAGCAGAATGGATCCAAGATGAATATTGGTTGAAGCCACATTTAGATCGCATAGTTCTCTCTCTTCCAGTTAAATTTATGAGAAGTTTTAATTTCACCCATTGGAAGTTATCTTCATGTAGCACCTGAAGGTGCACTTAACCAGCTCAGCAGCTGAGTGAGGGGTTAGTATGGTCAGTACCTGGTTTTGCTGACAACTAAACTTACTCCTTTGCCCCCTAGACTGACGTGGGCAGGTTGCTTCTCCTTGTGCTGGATATCCTCCAGTGGAAAGAACTGAGACAGACTGAGTCAAGGCCTTTGCAGAGGGGAAGTGTGTGGGCTGGTCACACATGATTCACGACAGGGTCAGAATTATTTCAGATATCACAGCCCTTTGCTTATTTAAGGACACTGCAGTGAAGGAGGGGCAGGAGGAAATATAAGGTGATATCCTTCTCAAATACTGTTTAAAAACTGCACAGCTCTGAGGGGGAGTGTATACTTATAGGATGAATAAAATTCCCTAAACATTTTCCAGTTGGGAATGTTTTATCAGGCAGTCATTCAGCAACAGTATGTACTTAGAAGTCTTTGAAACTGCCTAGACTAGATTTTCTTGTGAACAAGTACCTAGCAGCATGCTGTCTTCATCTAGAATAAACTGTTTCTGGTTTGGAAAGAATGTGCTTTCCAGGGATGATAATGAGTGCCGTCTTCTTAAAGACGTTGCCTTTAAGACAGTTGCCTTTGCCTAAATAGTAAAAAGGTGTATAAAGGATTATTATGGGACCAGAATATAATGTAAAACTAGAAACTGTAAGCCAGCATTTCAAAAAGTGTACAGTAGCTTTCCTCCTTCTGAAAGGAAAAATTGTCCTGGTAAGAAGCTGAGAAAATTCAGGATACATAGCATAATCTTTTGTTTTCTGTTGTGCAGCGTATGAAACTTTTGTCTACGGTTGTAAATGGTGTTTTGCAGTGAAATAAGCACATTGGTTCCAAAGCTTGGCAGTTTTTTTTTAAAAGAGGAAGATTGTAATATTTGAAAAGCTCATTTTTAACTACAATTCACTGTATTGGATTGCTGCACTGCTTCAAACAGAACAAATTCTAGGACAACCTAGGTGAGTGTTTTTGAACAGACTGATGAAAGCAGTGCTTTTCAGCAGTGTTATGTAGTACTATATGCTAAATATAGCCATAAACAGATACATAGCATATATATATGCTAAATGTTTGTAATATGAATCACTTCTTGCAGTTATATATAGGTAAGAGCAATGAATATATTATTTGCAACAGCTATTTTCTTTTTATTTAGCAGGGAATGGATTTAGTGTTAGTAAAAAATTGGTTCTGGTGCATTAAATGACTATTACTGCAAGTTCTAATTTCTGAGTCATTCGCCTAGTTGTATAAAAAGTTGTTCATATCCGGATGCTTTTTACCCTTGGGAGTGAATTTTCGGGATTTACTTTTAAAATTAACATATTTTGCATTTGGTAATTAAAACAGACCTATTCTGTATTTTATCCTTCTGGATAAGGAATTTCTCAGAAGGCCAGTACCTTCAACTGTAAACACTGTTAACTTCAGCCTTCTTACAGTTCATTTGACTTTTTCTACCCCCACTCCTCAGGCATGTGCTCTCTGCCTCCAACTCATTAGTTTATCTCTAGATGAACTTGGCATGGCAGTTACTTCACACCCACTGCCAGGTTAAAAATAAAGCTTAATATGATTACAGTGACAAATGCATTGTACTGCTCCAGTAGTGAAGACTTGATAATTATAAAAAATAGATTAGAAGAAGTGTTGAAGTTTAGCTCTTTTATTGTTTAGCAGGCTGGTTTTGCATCATTTGAAAGCTTCACGTTATCTTTCTTCCCTGTTTCCTCTCTGCAGGGCTTCCTTCTTTTATTCCGTTGTGGAGGGGGACAGAGAGGGCCATGAAACAGTTTTGGTTGGCTGTTTTAATGATAGAGAGTTTCATGGTGTGATCCAAAGTCTCATGAAGCTGATGGGCTTTGGATCAAGCTAGTTGAAAAATCAAATCTGGATTTGGAAAACATCCTGCAGACTCTTTGAATGCTATATCTAGAAGTCAAATAAATGCTGTTAACTACAAATGACATTCCTGTCTTATCTGCTGGTGCTTAAACCTGGCTCCCTGCTCTCCTTTTATTGTTTGGTCAGGGTAAAGCCCGGGTTGTTGATTACACTACAGACAAAACTGCTTTTCTTTTCATCGTGTAATTAGCCTTATTCAGATGAAATTCTTGTTTCATCCCATGGCAAAGTACATACAGTATATTGTGTGTGCCTGTAAGGGAGGGGAGGGAGAGGAGGGACAGAATGGGAGGGGGGAGAGAGAGAATATTATCATAATATGATGATGCATTTTGCACGAAGCTCTCCAGAATGCCTCATTTGAGCTTTTGCCATTGTAATTCCATGTATCATTTCAGTGTTAAGCGGTGCCCTAGGGTCACGAAAACCCATAAGATGCAGCTGGTAGTTAACCTACATGTCACTAGTCTGCACAGAGGATGTAAAACAGAACATTTCCGTATGAATAACGCCATCTGTTTTTTAACTCCCTTGTATTTAGTTCTCAGCCTTCCCCCATCACAGCCATCACCCTGTATCTCCTTTCAGTTTCTTGTCAACTCTGCCCAGTCACAGCCTTTGTGACCCAAGGTCACAAAGCAAGAAAGTGTGTCTGGAGCTCATGCTGCCTGGAGCTGACGTAATGAGAGAGGGCAGGGGAAAGTTGAGGCAGCTTAAGTCTGAGAGACCCTAAACAGTGCCAGATGCTGGACTGATGAGATAGCTAGTGGTAGACCTGGGGAGGGGGAAACCTGAGGACCCTACAGATTTTCAAAGGCAGGTGTGGACCTCATGCACACTTAAAGTATAATTCATCGTTGTACTTAGGAATATGTTAGTCACCTTTCTCAGGATACCTATAGATTGTGCACACACTATCAGGTTTCAGCAGACCACAAACTCAAAAAGGGCTATTACAGATTGTCTTTTTTTTCCACTGTTGCTCAAATTCAGGTGAAACATAATACAGCACACCACCTAATTTGGATTTTCTTTTTGGTCAGTTTAGACAGTGTTGGTTTCCATAGGAAATGCTAATGGTTAACCTTTTTTGAAAGTTTTGTTTGTATGTGATCAGGAAAAATACCTTATGTAATGGATATTGAGATTCAATATGATACAGTTCTGGCCATACTGACTTGTGTGGGGCCAAGATTTTAATTCTAGATAGTTTGATGAGGACCAGTAAGCCTTGTCTGTGTCCTATTGGGACGATCCTTCAAGTGCAAGCATGGTTTTCCCCCTCCCTGTAATGCTTTGAATATACCAATGTTATTTCTGATCCTTGTTAACATTTGTAATCTCACGGCTCCCATATATTGTTACTATATGTTTTTATTGTGATTTTTTTCTGTATATAGAAAAGCTTCTACATATAGTAATTTTTTGTGTTCCTCCATTTTTGTCCAAAAGGCACATCTTCCAGAAGAGCATTTATAGATGACTTAGGAAAACTAGTGTGATTTTGAAGTAAGATTATAATTGTATTAGCTAATATAATATTTCTTCTTTTTGACCCAAATATTAGCAAGAAGGCTGCTAACACCCTTGCCAGATACAAGATATTTACCCCCTTAGTTTCCTCATTATATAGTGCCAGCACATTTCTTAAGGGCATGCTGTAAAAATGATGAACAACTTCTATATTATGCATACAGGAGCAAAAAAGTAAAGCTCCAGCCTCAAACCAAAGGGATTAAGGCAGTCCCAGGGGAGTAAGTTGAAGCTGCAGAGAAACATAACCCAGATGGTACCTGCTTTGCCTTTGGTAATAGGGAGCAGCGCCTGGAATGTCTGCAGAGAGAACCCGTTGTCTGTGTTGGTGCTTTGAAGGCTGTTCACTCATGGGAAGGGGGGTTTCTGTCCTCTTTGTATTCTGGCAGGATTTCCGGGACGCTGTGGCACATGCCTCTAGGCAGCTTGGGAAGCCAGTGATTGAGGACAGAATCCTGAATCAGATCCTGTACTACCTACCTCAGCTGTATGAACTCAATCGGGACCTCCTGAGGGAACTGGAAGAGCGATTATCTCACTGGTGACTATCAATAAAGAGCTACCACTGCTTTGATGTTGTTGAAATTTATCTGTGGGGCTGATGTGACTCCATGTGACCATGGTTTGACTCCTGTTTGTGTTTCATGTGCCTTCTTAAATGACAGAATTGACTTTGATAGTACAGGCGATAATTTTCCATTGAGAGGTACTTTTTGCCATTTAGATGTATCCAGAAAAGCGCAATGGTCAGTTCATGTTTTTAGCAATCACACTTTTTGTTTTAAAATCTCATTTTTAATTGAAAGTTCTGGTCCCTGCAGGGGCACGGTAAGTGGACTGATTTCATTATAGGAAAATGAGGCTGTCCTGAAGACTGGCTTGCATTTTAAAGGCAGTTGAAATGTAACCAGGCACAATGCTGATTGACAGCCTCAGTCCCATTGAAGTCCCTTCTGAGTTATATTGGTGGGTGGATCTAAATCAACTATACAGAGGTACTGAGATGGGTAAAGACTGTAATCCCGTGCTTGCTGTTAAGGGATGGAGGCTGCATCTTGAAGTCTGAAGATCTGTCTCCTCAGAAATATAACTTTTACTAAAGTGGTCAAGACCGTTCTATATAAACTGTGTATTAAGTGATTTTCATCTAACACTTAAAGCAGTGTGTCAAGGGTGTGTCTGATAAGGCTTTTTAGAGTAGCTGGTGAGGGGGATGCTTATTTGATGAACTGTAAGCTTTTTGTTCAGAGCATACACTGGCACATGTTACTGTGAAAAAAAGATGTTTTGCTGTAGGCTTAAGATGTATGTTCTTTTTCACTTTAATTGTTCTATTTTTTGTTTCTAGGCTCGAACATCAAAGAATTGCTGATATATTTGTTAAAAAGGGTCCCTACTTAAAGATGTATTCAACTTACATCAAAGAATTTGATAAAAACGTTGCACTATTAGATGAACAGTGTAAGAAGAATGCAGGTTTTGCTTCAGTAGTCAAAGACTTTGAGGTACTGTCGTCTTGTGAGATATATCCTATTCTGTGGCTTTTCAGGAGTTGTGATCCTCCATAAGGCTTTAGACTATCCTGAAGTTTATTTACTTGTTTATTTGTTTGGGTGTTTTTAGTAGGATTTTTGTGGTTGGTTTGTTTTCCTGCATTCTTGGCTTGAGACTTAGTAGGGTAAAAGTGGAAAGAAGTAAATCCAGGTTTTGTGAAGCAGATAGTGATTTTGGCTACTGCTGTGAGATCTGATAAAGGACTTTGATTTTCACAAAATGCAGCACTTGCTACAGATTGTATCAAAGGCACATTAACTCAGCTGACTTTTTTTAGTTTTGTCTTCCAGTCATACTATACTCTGATTAACTGTCCTATTTTACCAGGATGATTTCTCTACCACATCACAGGGCAGTAGCTTACACATGGGAGTGGTGTTTCATTTTAGTTGGACATATTAAAAAGTGATATTTTTCATCAGTGTATTTCTAGAGGTTTCGAACCCAGCACATGCGGAATTGGATGAAAGCTGATTCATTTCCCTAAGAGTTATGCCAGATTTTTACATAACTCCCTTAAAACAGAATAGAGAAGAGGTGGAAGCTCCCTGAGCACGTGATCCACACGAATTGTGAATTTACCTCTTGTTTCATGGGCTTCCCCTTGGGCAGTCCCTGCCCCTTGGGTAATCCCTGCTCTGTTTGCTTGCAAGTGGTTCAAAAGGCTGTTTACAGTGGGCAAAGGAAGAGCTTGAGGAAGAGTCAGCCAAAGACAGGAAGAAGATAAGAGGCCTTTATAGAGATTCCATGTTTCAGATGCACATTATTTTGAATACAAACTCAAGATAGTTAACATTTTGGAGGCAAGGATCTTTTAATTCTGTGTTGTCTTTAGAGGTGTGAATTAACCAAAACTTTTGCAGTGAGCGGTGCTATCTCCTCTGCCTTTCTGCCTAATGGACGCTGACAGTAATTACAAAGGGGCACACACATTGCCCTTACTGTTGGTGTTCCCTTTTTTTTATCTGGGAAGCTTCACCTCTCTTCCTTATAAGCCAAATCACCTGTTTTGAATCCAGAGTACAAGTGCTTGCCGAAGTCTTTCAACACATGATTAATTTTGCATGAGATCTTCCCCATGGAAATGCTTGCCCTGTAGTGTAGTGTTTATCTCTGCACAGTTGGACCTTTTCAGGATAAAGCTTATGTAGTGTAATCGGTAGTTGAATGTAGGTATATTTTCTTGTGCTGGAATTTTTGACTGCCACAGAATCAGTACTTAATGTTGGGTGTTTCTTGCAGATGAGCCCCCGCTGTGCTAGTCTGGCCCTGAAGCACTATCTGCTCAAGCCGGTTCAGAGGATTCCACAGTACAGGCTTCTGCTGACAGGTAGTGTTGAGCTCTTTTACAGGTTTAAGAAGAAACCAGTCTTCACATGTCCCAGGAAGCTTGTTTTTAGGCAGCTGTGTTTGTCTGTAAAACATGTTTATCTGACTTCATATATGTGGAGTTTTATTAAAAACATAGCATGGGTTTAGAGGCTCTCTTTGTTAATATTGGTTGCAATAATATAGATGCTAATATTGCCAACAGTGTGGTGTGTTCTCTGATGGCACATTCAGCAGTACTTGGAAAACATGCAACCTGTGGGTTTTTTTGTTTGCTTCTGTGGTAATAGAAACCCCTAATTTCCTTAGAGGTTTGGAATGCTCCTGCTTTGCTCTGGGGTTTGTTTTTTTGTTTGTTTGTTTTCTGTGCGTGTTTCATGTTTTTTTGAGAGGGGTTTGTTGGGTTGGTCAGGGTTTTTTGGTGAAGAAGAAATGTAATATGGAAAATTGGAGCTCGGAGAAGGAAGTGAAAGAAGTCTATGCAGTTGTGAACTTCTGTAAGTAGCTTCTCTATTTCTGCCCCACCCAGGTGTTTTGCCTGTAAAATCCATTCTCTTTTAAAGGTAAAACACATGTTTTTAGTGTACATTTACCACTAAGTGCTTAAGGCTTGTTACAGGAACATTGTGGGCTGAAGGGCTGGTTTGGGACTAGGAAATCTGGGCTCTCTATGTGCTCTGGCACTGGCATGTTTGGGTGACCTTGGGCCAGTCATCTCTGTGATGCAGTGCTTTCTATTCTGTAAAAGGAGGGCAATGGTAGAGGCCTGCTTTGTGAAGTATTTTGAGATGTGTTTGTTGGAAGAGGGGGATGGCTCCTGTAAGGATTTGGAAATACTTAAGGCATTGTTTTTGAAAGCCATTGCTTCTTGATGAGCAATTTAAAAATAGCCTCTGTTTATGTAGTAACTGCAAAATAAAATGCTCTGTGACCTTATTTTTTGGCTCTGTAGCAGCTTGTTGGCATTTCCCCAGCAAGTACTTAGACTAGTGATGCTGTGAGAGATACAGGCTTAAGTGTTGTACAGCAGTTACCAAGTTACTGATGTAACTTGACTGTTTCTATTTTAGTCACCTCATTAAAGTCACAGGTGTTGAAAAAAGGGTGAAACCCCCTTATTAAATACATTACTTTGTAGGGGGAAATCTTAGTGACTGTTGTTGATGAAATCACACCATAAAGCAGCATCTGGTGTGCTGTTGCTTTATCTTAAAAGGTCCAAAGTCAGCAGAGCTTTGGATAAGCTCACAAGTTTATATTAAAAAGGTTGAACAGAAGATCAGGATGGAGTAAATGCCATTGTCAATATACATAGCAAAGCAAGAGATGTCTGGGGTGAATGGCACTGAAGCAGAGCTCAGGTGTTGAAGGGCAATTACTCATGATCATTAACTATCATTGTGGCTTGAACAAGCTGATTTAGACCTCAAAAAAATGATTCTGTAGTGTGGGAGTGGCTGTGAGTGTCCCCAGTCTGCAGGCCTTACTGTGGCTGCCCAGATTTAAATGCACCTGCAAATGCAATTGACAGGAATGGGATTGCAATGCTGCTTGGTGATTGAGAAAATTTCTTTTGTTCAATATGAGCAGTAAAAAAGATCAGACTAAAAATTTAATTGTGCTGGGGCTGGAAGTGCTATTTTCGATCTGTTTCATTTTCAGTCTGTTCAATCTATCATGCATTTCTGTCATGCTTGAGATTCTCTTTCTTACTTATCTCTGTAGGACACGTCTGCAGTGTTACCTTACAACACCTCTGTGTAATATTGGGCAATCTCTACATAAACTTGTGGTGCAAAACATTCGGAAGGCACACCAAACACTTGGGTCTACTATTGCAGTGAGTGAGATGCAGTGATGCAATAGCTGCACCGGCTGAAAACAGGGGGGATCTGTGGGTAAGGGAGGAGGGGGCAGTGAGTGAGTGCAGAGGAGCAAAAATAATCCAGGAAATGAATCTGCTAGGCTTGAGTCAGCAGGGATTTCTTCCTATTTAGATGTTCTGTGTCAGTGGGACAGCTTTGTGCTGGTAACCTGCTGCTACACAGTCACATCACAAGATTGTCGCTGTGTGCTTTGAAGTGGAGTTACTTTTGTGCTAACAAAAGCAGGAGCAGGTGGACTCATATAAATCAGCCAAGGGGAGGCGCAGCTCAGCTGTGTTTCCGCTTAATTATACAGCCTCTCCATCCAGCAAGTGAGCTTTCACTTCTTCACATACTGGCAAATATTGGGTTTGGGGAGAGGTTAATTGGAGGCCTCTGATTTCTAACAGAAATAAAAGAGAGGTGATTCCCTCCTCCCCAGAACCTCTGATTTGAGTAGATGACTTGAGAATATACAGTATAAGTGGGCTCTTAATTGTCATAGGGTAAGCCTCTCCTCAACATCAGGTTCGCAGAAAGTCTTGCATTATCCTTACCTGGGGTGTAGTGAGGGGAGGCTGGGGGGTTGAAAAACAAGGCTTTGGGCTCGCTGCTCCTTCACAGGTCAGAAAGAGCGCTGTCAGACTTCAGGCCAGTTACTGTGTTGGGAAAGGATTGCTTAGAGTGTAACTTAATTAGACAACCTGAAACAAAAAGTAGTTAATGAAGCAGAAGAGAACTTCTAGCAGGAGACGTGACAGTCACTGCTCCTCAGCAACAAGAAAGAGAATTACTGGCTGCTGTCAGGTAGAGGCAGAGCATAGGGAAATTCTGTCACAGGAATGGTATGCTTTTGTGTTGATTTTTGTTGTGTTTTGGGGTATCTAGCAGAGTTATGAGCTTTAATTTCTAAGTCTGCCTTTCTGAGGGTATGCTTAAGGTCTTCCTAGTCTGAGTAACTAAAGCACATTTAAGAGGGGAAATTTTTTCTGGCAAAGACAGTCGATACAATTCCACCTTAGTATTTGACTTCTGTGTTTATTTTATCTAGGAATATTTTTGCTAAACTTTTAATGTGATGTTATTCCTGTCTGTGAAACCCACTTTTCTGTATAGTTTAAGCCAGTATCTCCAGAAGGTTGCTGCGAGCCCAGAATTTACAGTGTGTATTCACAGAAGAGACTAAAAATATCTGTTCTGATGCTTCTCTAAAACAGAGCTTTAGCTATGAACTGAGCTCCCCTTACCAGATACACATAAAGAGTATAAAGATCAAAATTATGTATTTATCACTTCAGGATTTTACACTTCTATTGACTGTTTCAGTCTTGTAATGCAAAAGCTGCCTTTTTTAAGTACAGAATTTTAAATGAATACCCTTTTGTTAAAATCTCTGATTTTCCCTCTTCTATTTGCTAACGTAAAATATTGTTTTGGGGACCATGTCATAAAGCATAGATGTGCCATGTCTCTGGTTTTAAGTTTCTAGTGCAATTACTTTGAATATTAAATTGGATGTGTCCATGTACTAGGGGCAGTTTCTGAGAGCACTAGCAGTACATTTGCGGATGTGTGAATTACACCCACCTCACCTCTTGTACTAAGCCCACAGAGGTGTGTGGTTGGCAGCTTTAATAAACTGGTATCTCTATATAAGCTGTAGGGACTCATACTGGGAGGTTCCCCCTGGAGTCCTTCATGCTGGCCTCATCAAGCTGCAATTGCGAAGTTTTGTTTGCTTTATGGTGGAGTCCCAGGAGTGCTCTGCTTGGGCAGTGTGGCATAGCTCTGACTTGAGAGAGCACCCACAGGCAGGGCAGGAGAAGACAGCTCGTGTCCTGTGTGATAGGGTCCTCCATATTAAACCAAGTTAAAAGCAGTCTTCTCAGTTTCTTTTAAAATACCTCCCGTTGATTTTTGTTACTTCTTTATTTCTCTCACACCAGCTTTTTATCAGCATACTCTGAGGTGAAGTAAGATGAACTTTAATGGAATATATGTCCACCTCAGTATTGCATTGCAATGTCTGGTAGCTGATACCACATGAGATCTTGAGGGATATGAAGAACGTGGTATATATGAGTATAGCTGTAGAGGTTTTGGTGCCAATGCCAGACTTGTCTTAAAAAGGTCACACATTGCTTGCTAATGATCAAACATGACTCTGTGGGGAGCAGAAGGCTGTGGGTGTTCCTGTGTCCCAGCCAGCCAGACCTCCCAGCCCTCCCTCCCTACTTCCCTGCAGGAGACCCCAGCTGGTTTCTCTTCCCTCACTCCAACCTGCTCTTCATGCTTCTGTCTTGAATCCTCCCTTAGGTCTTTGCCAAAAAAGAAGATTTCAGTGCCAGATATTTCTCTTCCTGTAGTTCTGTTTTCCTCCAAGCTTTCATTAACTGTGACACTCTTCACAGCATTTCTACTGCAGAAACACATTTCGTAATTCCTTTTATTTTCCTTTTTTTTTAATATTTACATAAGGAAAAGCTTACAATATACTGAGCGATCTCTGAGGGGCATGTATGAAGCAAGACATCTCATGAAGGCAGGAACTATTGGCTCCTGATCCTTCTTGAGTAAAAGAATGAATTTGGGTAGGGCAGGCATATGGGAGTTATTTCACTCCTACATGAAACTTGTACGACTGCAAAGCTAAAATTGAACACTTGCTAGAGCACATACAATTAATTTTCGGTAGGTCTGCTAGAATCTTAATACCTCATTTAAAAGCTAATTATAAATCAGTGTTTGTTAGTATTATCAATCTGACATGTATACTTCTTTGAAAGTTTCTGATTTAGTTTCTTTCAATATTAAGCACTTCAAAGCTGTAGCATGCAAAGAATAGATGGACTTTTTACTGAGGAACTTTTAATGTTAATCCTTAACAGGGTATTGTCATTTTGGTGAGCTAGACACTATACCAGGGAATAGAAACTCGAGGGGGACATTTTCGTATATAGTCATACACTTGGAGTTAATTTTAGCTAAGTAAAATAGATTTTAAAACTGCCAACACTTTAATGAATCGAGGGTGCCATCTGGTGGCTGAGGAACTAAACTTATAATATATAATCAAAAATGTCTATTGGAACATGGGTGGTGGGAGGAGGTAATAATTGTGAAATCTTGCACTGCCCTGAGCAAGATATCACAATAGACCTTCATGAGAGAAATGCTAATTTTCATTTTGTAATTACTTTGACAGATTTAAAAGATTTAGCAGTAGATCTTTGTGGCATAGATCTGCCTGAAAAGCAGACTTCCAGAAAAAGGGTGGTTTTTACTACTTTCTGGTGCTGTTTATTTCTTTAACAAAAATATCTCTGTATTATTTTTTTCTTTATACAGATTATTTAAAGAATCTTTTAGAAGAATCTGCAGACTATAGGGATACTCAAGGTAAATGTCTCTTTAGATTATGTACATCTGATAATGTATCTAAATTTTGAATGCATGCAAGATACTAAGCCAGTAATAGAAATGTTTCCTACTTAGTTCTAAGTTCCTCATCAGAAATACTGCTTGTGTTTCAAAGATGTTTCTTGCTTACAGTCATATCAGCTCACCCTGGAGTTGAAACCTGGAGATACGAGTGAAGTTGAACGGGCAGCTTAAGCAGATATTTTGGGCAGTGCTATTGAATGAGGCAGTCCTTGCACCCGTAGACCTTTCACGACAGGCAGTCTGGTCTATCAGCTGCTGTTCCCCAGCTATGGGCCTTTCTGACTGACTCCATCTTTATGCCAGGACAAGCGTGACTGCAGTGGCAGTGAACAAGATCAAGGAGCTGCTCTGGGTTATATTTAACCTGAAGAGTTCCCCAGTTTGGCTTGTCAAAAGTTGCACAAACACAAGTGACTTCCACAACTTTGCCTGCATGTGAGGGTAAAAGATGTAAGAGGAAATGGGAAGGAACAGTTGTGATGGAAGAGAACAAGACTGTATGTTTCATGGTAGTTTGGTATTAAGCTAGTTTAACTTGAGTGTAGTGGTGCAATGCACGTTCAGACTGTTTCCTTCTTCCGTGTGCATGCCTCATTAGTTCCAGAAATGCTCCCAGACAATGTCTTCATTTCATTTGTGTGAGCTCCTGTCACTTATTTCAGTCTCTTTAGTGGCATTTGTGCAAGTTCATTATCTTTAGGAAGATTGTGCAGATGCAGTTGATTGGACAGCAATAAAGGAGTGTCTTCAGTGCACTGAGCCAAGTTTGCTTTCTTATAGCTTTATATGCTGACACAGTGCCATAAATTTTTTGGGTAACTATCTTCCTTAGGATATTTAAACATATTTGGTTTAGTATATTGAAAATACAAAAATATTTTAAATGATGACTCTTTGAGAGATAGAAAAGTTTGACTTGCACTTCTTATGGCTGTTAACAATCCAGTGCTTACACTGCATATTAACTAACTAACCACTTGAAAAATTAGCAACTTTATTATTTTATTAATAAAGTAATAATAAAAAATAATAAATTAACTTTATTAATGAGCAGCCTATTTTACTTTATGCTTTCCTGTAATTTCTCCAGCTTCTGTCGTTTTTGTAGTTGCACCTTCCACAGTATTTTTCTCTCCCTTCTTAAGTCAGAGATAAAAGCAGCAGCTTAGTTGTAACAATAACAGTGTGAGCTCTATGCATTTGACATGTTTCATAGTCTAGCTTTGAAACTGAGTAAGAATCTTTACTTTTCAAGTTCTTTCTTGTCACAATTAAGCTTAACTTAATCTGACTTTGCTTAGTCACTTAACTGAGTTAGGGTCAGGGAGGGGAAGACTAGGTTTAGTGATGGTTAGTATTCTTAGAAGAAAAACCCAGTAACACAATTCTTCCTGATGGCCTTCACTTGAATATGCTACTCCAGCTAAGTGGTATAAGAAATGGAATGCACTTCCCTGCCAAAAATCACTTTGTTTATGGATTTTGGCCCTATAGATTATTTTCTGTTGTTGTTTAGATTTGTTCAGTCTTGGCTGTATAAGTAGCCCTGAGATTCTGGAACATTCTCTCCAATAACCAGAAAATTTTCACTAACATTCTTCACACTTTCTTGAAGTAAGATGGTGACATTTTAGGTTTTAAATAGATATAATAGCTGATAGATGAAGGAAATTATAACAAAAAAAAATGAGGTGCTCATTCTTGTCTTTGTGAATTTAGCTGAATTTCCCTTCATTTCTTTCAAGTGAATGGGAGCTGGTGGAATGTTTTGGCTGGAGCAGCTCCAACATTTCCTAGTAAGAGACCACCAGCTGTTTTTCAGCAGCCTCAGCTGACATCTTGATATCTGTATCTGAACTTAAATTTTGATAAAATGCTTGATATATGCTATGCTTTTTAACTGTCTGACTCATGTGCTTGTATTGCCTTGGTTAATGGAAACAAAAATTCTCCTTAGATTAACTTAGGAGGAAGATCTTTTTGTCCATATCTCAATTTAGTTTCTTGTATGTCATCATGACCCTCTGAACCTTTCTGTTCAGAAAGGTGGACCTTTTAACATGCCGTCTTCCTGAATATGATCTCAACAATAAGGGAAATAGATACATTCTACAGTACTAGTACTGTAATCATTATCTGGGAAAAAAATCAAGGCCTTGCTTTTACTGGGCTTAGTAGACTTCTCTGTGTACTTTTAAGCAAATGGAGTTCCTTTATTTGAAGTATTTCAGTTACTGAGAAGATGCTAAATACTTGAGAGACTTCTTTTTTTCAGAGCAGTTGTTCCAGCTTTCAATTCAATTAATCTTTTCCTTTTTCTCTTTTCCTACTTAAGTAAATTACAAGTTTTTGGATGGGAACCTTGGATGAGTTCTGCCTCATATACACTCAGTGTTTACATAATTGTTTTATGTAACCTCTTTTTGCAGTTACACCATAGCATATATTACAATCAAGTTGCTAGTTATTGAATATCAGTACTTCATAAAATCTCCTCTTTGGCAACTCTTCCCCTTGAGAGATTCTTCTCTTCTTGTTTTTGTTTTTTTTTTTTTTTTTGGTTTTAATTCTGGTATTAAAAGTTGTCCATTTAGAAATTTGAACTTTATACTGTTATCTTGAGACGCAACAAAACTAAAGGCAGAATAAAGAAATCACAAAGATTTGGATAATTTTTCTAAGTAGTCTCTGACTGGCACTGGAGACAATTTAAAAAATTTAATCTCTGTATAGTCTCTGTTAAAATGTTAACTTTTCTGCTGTAAGCAGAGTCAGTGAAATTAAAGTAATTCTTTATGTGATAATCTAGAATTTTTGCTTGTATACTGTTTTGATTAGCTGTAAGAAATGATTGACACTGTTGGTTGAAGCAATAACTTACTTGCTGGGGCACTTATTAAACCATGACCCAAAGATTCTGGGATCTATGGAAAGGGCTTCCAGATGCAGTGACTGGTTTTTGAATCTCATCAAAGTTGTAGAAGAGCAATATTTTACCCATGCTTTACAAAATACCAATGCTAACTGGTCTGTATAACCTAATTACTATTCCTTCATCTTTCAGATGCTCTAGCTGTTGTCATAGAAGTTGCAAACCATGCCAATGACATCATGAAGCAGGGAGTAAGTATTTTGATTTGTGAAGCTGGTTGACTAAAACTTTTTTCTTTCAAGTCATGGGTACGAGGGCAATTACTTACCTTTTGCTTTTTCTCCCTGTAGGATAACTTTCAGAAACTTATGCAGATTCAGTACAGTTTAAATGGACACCACGAGATTGTACAGCCAGGAAGGGTAGGTCCTCCAGCTGGCATTCAGCAGATTGCAGTAAAAGTGCAGCACAGGTGATATGCAAGCCAAGTACTGAAGCTGGCATATGCCAAGAAGAAAAATGGTCCATCACTTAATTACTCAGGTGTAAAAGTCAAATGAATACTGCTTCTCCCTATGTGTGGGAGCTTTTTAGACGTTTATCTGATGAAAAGTTATAGTTTTTAGAATGTGATTCCTTGCCGGGTCTTGCAGGCAGTTTATTTTTCTTCAAGCATGGTTTCAAGTTTGGAAAAGTGTAATGAAGCTATTCACGCTCACTTTTAGAGAAACCTAAGAGTGAACAGCCTTTCTCAGAAAGGGGATCTTGAATCCCAAAACTTCTGCTGCACCTGTAGTGTAGTAGTAATAACCACAGTCATAGTAAGAATTGATGATGATGAAGTCAGCTCATCTGTACAGCTTGTGCCATGAGAAGCTGGGCTTCAAACTGTCTTGTTTTAATTTGCTAGGTTTTTCTGAAGGAGGGAACACTGATGAAGCTGTCCCGGAAGGTCATGCAGCCACGAATGTTTTTTCTGGTAAGACACTGTATGTATTGCTGTGTGCTTAACGCTAATGTAATTTTAAGTGGTTGAAACATTGCACCACAAACATAAGTCACTAATAAGTTCAGGTAATGGATAAAATGACCAGTTGTTGCTGTGTTACTTGCTCAGTTTTAATTTGGAGATCACCTATTAGTATATATGCTAATTTTAACTAACGCAGTTATTCCATCCCACTTAGCTGTACCAGATCATAAAGCCTACAATTCCGTGGCTGCTATTGTACCCTTCTCTCCCTGCCTCCCTCCTTTGTCCTCTCTTCTTCCCTGCAAAAGCCTGCTTGCATCCTGAGCAGAGCACTGGACTGGAAGTTAAATGCTGGGTTCTTTTCCTGTCTCTGCTACTGTTTTGTTTTGAAACTTCTGTGCATCCCTGTAGTTTTTGTTTCCACTTGAACTTTTGTTTATCCCATTTGTTTAGATGGTAAGGCAACTGCTGCCATGTGCAATTTGTGACATTGCTGGTGCACAGTCCTAGCTGAAATCTGCACTGTAGTTATGGTAGTACGAATAAGTATTTCCCTAAGCAGGCATGGAGTATGGATTCTAAGCTTGCAAGTGACTGTCTTATGCTCTGGAGATTGTAGCATGTAAAGCACTGAGATAATTGCAAATTATATCAGTTAAGGTACTACTCTCAAAAACCTGGTGCTGTGTTGAGCTGGACTTCCCAAATCAGATGTTTATAAATTCAAGTAGATCTAGCTTGGATTTTCTTTGTTTTGGTTTTGGAGGTGGTGAGATTTGGGCTATTCTGGGAGGGATTCAAATATAAATATACATAAATATAAACACTGTGCAGGCTAGTGTTTGTGCCTTTAGACACTTAACCGGCAATTTTTCCACTGATGATGTGAAGGCTTGTGAAACATTTGGTTATTTTGCAAAGAACCTCACAGATGAGGCAGTTCAGTTTTCTGGTCTGTGTTTATGTGCACTAGCTGAAGTTTGGATCCATTTGTTGGAAAACAAATAAATCTCAATAGCTGTTCAGTAAGTGCAGTGAATGAAGCCAAGCCTGGTGGAACAGGAAATAAACAATAGATGCACATTTAAACTGGTAAAATTCACATGATATATGGGGATAAGTTTGTCCTTGTAATTATAAATTGCTAGTCTTAATTCTGCTGTCGCTGAGTTTCTGGAATGTTTTGCTTTGAATGCTCAATTCTAATATTCTTTCAAAGTAGTTTGTTATACAGTACAGCTGTGTACACAAGAAACATCTCTGTCCTTTTTGACAGCCTGTTCTTTGACATCCGTGCACTGTTTACTCATGTGCCAAATGTATATTTACACAAGGATGATATAAATAGACACCTATTGTTATCTGAGTTCATACATGAAAATATTTCTTGGGTTCTAAGTGGAATAATAGGAAGTAGAAGATGCCCTTCTGGACAATTGATCTCAGTGCTATATGAGTTTTGTACGTCCAGTAAAATGCATCTGAAATTATCTATCTCTAAACAGTCTTCAGTCATTAAAAAACATGGTTTCTATATTACAGTTTAATGATGCCCTGTTGTATACAACTCCTGTTCAGTCAGGGATGTATAAACTTAACAACATGCTGTCGTTGGCTGGAATGAAGGTAAGCTCCTTGTTAAAATGAGTTTTTCTCCAAGTCTATTTAAATTCAGGCCTTCAAATCTTCAAAACACAATTATGTTTATTGTTGGAAAGAGTCTTAAAGATGCTTACGTTCCAGAGGAGTCCTAGAGGCTATTTCTTGCATAATACGGCCTGTGGGATTGCTGTCTAGGTTTCCCTAAAAAAACCTGTTGCTGCAGGATGATCTCACCTGCATTTCATCCAGTATTGTCCTACTCTGGGATAGTCTGCCTATTTGTTTAGATTGCCTCTCTTTTGCTTTGTAACTGCTTTTTATTGCCCACATACTGAGCTTAGGCATCTCTGCCTGTGAATTCTCTGGTGGATCAAAACTCTGGTTTATAGAGATCTGATAGTGAGGGGAGACATGGCTTTTGTTTCTGAGACTTTGTGAAAACCACCAAAGTTAATCCCTGAGCCCCTCTGGGTAGTGATAAGAGACACACATGCCATATATTGACATGGCCTCTGACATGACAGTGGGAACAACAAACCACTGCCTCAGGAATCAAGTAACTTGTCTCTGGTCCTGTCAGATAAAAGCACCAGGTCCAGCTGCAGTGCAGATCTGGTGCCCGGGTCCAAGCTTCCAAAGGCAGAGCTGCAAAATCTCTTCTGCCAACAGATGTGTCATGGTTGCTCAGAACCACTGTTGGCTTTTAAACCTCCTTATATTTGAAACTTGGTAGCTTAGGAGGGTTAGCAGGGCATTCCAGCCCTTGGAGGTAAGGGGCAGATACCCATTGTGGGATACACAGGCAGGCTTCATTCTTCTGCAGCAGCAGCAGTGCCTTTTTGTGCCCAGCTGCAGGAGGTAATTAGAGGGCAATGGGCCTGGGCATGTTGAAGCACAGCAGGAGCTTCATTACCCTGTGTGTCTCCAGTATTAGTATAGACCACAGTGAAATAAAAATTTGGGTTGCATGTAATCTTATTGTAGCTGGGCCCTCTGGAGTGGTATATGAGCAGAGATTTTTCCCTCCAATGTACCCTGTCTGCAGTAAAAGTGTAAGGGATTTCACAATAAGTGAAACTAAAGTGTAAAGGGTTTTACAGTAAGTAAAGTGTAAGGAATTTTACAGGAAGTAAAACTAAAGTGCCTGTAAAAGTACCATTTCAGTTTGAATGTTACGTCTTCTCTCTCAACGGAAGGTTAAAAAGCCAACCCAGGAAGCATATCAGAATGAGCTGAACATTGAAAGCGTAGAGAGATCCTTCATTCTTTCAGCAAGGTAAGTCTTACAAATATATATGCCGTGTGAGCTTCTTGTAGTTCATTGTGCACTTATGTAATGCAAAGTTACCCTTGGCTGGAGTACTTACAGAAGAGAGGGAATTCCAGATGGATTTCTGGAAATACGGTAGGCTTTGTTCTAATCTACTTCTGTTCACATTCAAAATCTACTTTTGAAAATTTAAGTTTATTTTTAAATGGGCCAGCAGAAGGGAAGCCTGGTCACATGTCATAAGTTTCACAGATACCACATGAATTTCTAGTTTCTAATATGGTTCACCCTAACTTTGTAAGGAAGACTGCCTGTTATGAAATGATGGATAAAAGCACAAAAAATATAGTAAACATAGCTGATATTTGAGCAATTTGGGCTTAAAGCTACAGCTGGTAGGGGTTCCACTGTTCTCAAAACCATTAACAATCAGAGCGAGTAAAATTCTCACTTGCCTCCTGCTGTTCCGCTTATACACCTTCAGAAACTTGAACTGAAATGCTATCCTCTCACTGCTTTTCCTTCAGAGGAAGGAGAATTCAAATATTTTTGTTTCAGTTAATTTTAGACTTTGCTTTTCAGTCATTTTTTTTGTTCTTCCAAAGTTGCTGATGTGTTCTGTTCATGCATTAACAGGACAGGATATGAAGCATGACAATAAATTTCAATATCATCATTGGTAACTGATATAAATTGGAAGAAGTCATCCTGATTTTCTAGCTAAAATAACAGTGTAATTGAAGCAAGAAATGGATCTCTGTGAACCTGAAATTATGGAAATGGCAGCAGTTTCTGGAATGGTGGTTGTCTTCAACAGAAAACCAAATTCTCTGTTTAGAAGAAAAAAGGATAGATGGCCACTAAACCAGAGTAACTCTGTTCTGCCTTCACTGAGATGCTTTTAGCAAAGAGCTGGTTTTGTGGATTCTTGGTTTTGCTGCATTTGAGTTGAAGTTTTATGTGTTCTGATATTTGCGACAGTGCTGATACCAATGGAGGAAGACACGTTTTCTCTTTTGTTTAGCAAAGCTGACCACTTCTTTTTGTGTGACCTTGCAAGCACCGACGTGAGGATATCTGCACAATGATAGCATTATCTCTAGCTGAGGGGTAGACCAAGGTTAACCATGTCAAAGTGTAACCAGCAGAAGTAGCTTGATGGTCTGAGCAATAGTTATTTATAACAGTAGACTTGAAAAATACAAAAATACTCTTTCAACACATTTAAATGTTTCTTTTAGTTCATTTGCACGGTGCGGGAAAAAAAAAATGCATGTCACAGTTTGGAGTGTGGTTCTGCTCCAGTCTAACACGAGCAGGTCCTTGCTGCTTATGTGCCTTGGTGACTGGGTGTCGCACAAATACATGAAGACATTTATGGGATTGCAGTAGGCAATGCGGATTTATCTGTGCTTGAAACAGCATTGCACTTTGAATTCAGTCATTTAAGAAAATTGTAAGAAATCACTGGGACTTGTAAGAAGGTTGTCATCTTGAAATACAGCTTACCTTCTTTCACAGACCAGGATGGACTTGTCCCTTTCAGGAACTAATTAAGTGGTAGACTAAAAGCAGCTCCTGTAAAATGCATGCAAGTCCCACGGGAAAAACCCCTTATATATAACATTCTCATGAAATTGGGCTGAGTTTGTGACATGTCTTTGTTTTGACCTTGAAATTACTGGAATTAACCTCACATTACCAGATAAAACTGCTCTGATTTGCTCTTTCTTTTTTAGTGCTGTTGATCTTGCATCTTTTCAGCGTTCAGTTCTGTTATTTTTATACTTGCTGGAAGCTGTGTGTATGTCAGAACCCTAAGTTACACAATAACAACAGAGGAGATAGCATTTGCTGGGGATAAAGGAGGTACTGAGGGCCCCAGGTGTAAAATGGCATTTTTCAGGCTGTTACTTATCTGTGAGTCCTGGGCCCATTGTGGTATAGGAGGGAAACAAGTGAAAAACTACCAGCAGTACGTGCTTGCATGTTATTTTTTTCACAGTTAAATATATTCTTCCTATTGATAAATATCCTGGATGTGAAAAGAATCAGTAGCTTGTCAATACAGCCTACATCTTTGTGGTAAAAATGTCAATTGCAAAACTATTCAAATCTTACAGACATTGGAAAGAAATTTTGCTTTTGTGTTTTTTAAAATAGTAAGCATTATGTGTGATGTGCACCAGAGAAGAGATTCTGAAATGATCCTGGGCATAGAGATGAGGAGGGTAGCAATTAAGATGGTGAAAAATTGCTAGTCATAAACAGTAAGCTGGTTAACAAAAGTGCAGATTACTGCTTAGGCAAGAGTCTTTTGTGATTTCAGGTTTAGTTTTAGTTCCTGCTTTATATAGTTAGTCATTCTCTTTGTCTAGTCTATATTAAGGTTTCAGTTTTCCTGGGATATCTGTAGGAATGTGTATTATTTTACATGGTACAATGCAGTATTGTACTAATCTCTCAATCAGAGAAACTAGTTACCACATGTGCATGATATGGCACTGTACAGAAGTAGAGCTTCAGTCCTGAACACAACAGTCATGCCAGCCTGACGTAGTGTGAGGCCAGCTGGTCCCATTCCCCTCAAGGCTAGCATCCCCTCAGTAAGGATAGTGAAGAGCTACCCCAGGCAGACCTAGCTGCGTTGCTTTCCCTAACATAAGGATAGTTCATGGGATACTAGCTCAGTCTAGGAGAGATGCCCTAAGGCTCTGATCCTGAAAGCAACAGGGGTATAATTCTGTTAGCCCTCCTGGGACCACTGAGCTGCTTAGCTCCATTGGGTAGCTGCAGTGTGTGCCCCTAGCACATACGTTTGCCAGTAATAACAATTGCTGGGGCTCTCTGCAGTCCATTCAAAGTATTTTACTGTTTCGTTAAATAAAGAAATAAATCATAATAACTTTGAAAAACCTGAAGAAAACCCTGCCATTTTAGTAAACAAAATTATTTTTGGAAGGCTGCAAGAAATACTGGACTTGCAGCGGGAGAAGCTGGAAGGCTATGCAGCTGGGGAGGAGGGCTGGGAGCGACAGCAGAAGGAACACTGCCTATACTGCTGCACTGTACCATTACATCAATTCAGTTGCAGATGGCATTGCCTTTGCTGTTAAATTCTGAAGGATTGTAAGCAATCCTAAAGGCAAGCACTAGCAAATCTACCAAGCGCGAACTTCACAGCTGAACACTGGGATAATAAGCCACATAGCTCATGTGCAAGCAGCCTCATGTGTAGCAGTCCCTACATGGTAGGGGAATGCTTAATCTCCAAAAAACTGGGCCAACTTTAGATTTAATTATTTAATATAGAAACCTGATTAAATGTAACCAGATTTTGGAAAAGCCAAGGGAGTTGATTAGTTATGAATGTTACATAGCTAATGCAGACCAGTTGTTCATTCCGGATGAGGCAGCAAAAGTAAATAAACTGAACAAAATGTTCCATATAGAGTGTGAGATATTGGGACAGACAATAATACATTGCTTTGCCCTTCCTTGTGTCTTATTTCCTCTCCTTTTGTTTTGATTTTGTTGCTGTGTGTGCTAGATGGTTTGGTGTTTTTCTTTTCCCTTGTGCTTCACAGGCTTCCCCTGTGAGGGGAGCCTTATCAGATTTGTCCTCTCTGGTTCTGTATAGTACTCAGTTTCATCCAGTTCCAAACCCTGGCTCAAAGTATTTTCCCTAAAGGTTCAAAGATGAGCAAAGCTTACAAATTCATCTGCAAGAGTCTGTAAAAAGTAATTGGTGTTGCACACCCAATTTGCTTCCGTTTCCTTTTTATATATTTATCCAGTTCAAATTAATTTATTCCAAATTAATTTATTTGATACTGTTTAAGAAGTGGGGAATAAAATGAATGTTGGTAGTAGGTACTGATTAAATCTTAGAAGCCCTTTTTAAGCTGACATGGCATCTTAAACATTTTTACCACAAAACTGCTCCTTCTTTCCTCAGAGCACCCTCCATAGTGCTGGCACAGGTACTTGTTCAGCACAGTGAACCCAGTCAGGAAATTGATCCAGAGCCAAGTCAAATGGTTGCTTTAATATGGATTTGTTCTTCAATCCAGGGCACTGCACCTATATAGCCCACTGTGTTACCATGTGTGTTGTGGCATAAGAGTGAAAATAAGACCTAGTGGCTGAGAGGGAGTCTGGTAGGCTGCCTTTTGCAGCTATATTACGTGAAAGCGGCCAGAGGAAGTGCCTTGGCATTGCACGTAATTTAGTGCAGCTACAGGCTGTGCCAGGCGCTGCTTGTTCTCCCTGCTCCCCATGCCATGCCACTTCAGCCTAATGCTTTCCTTGCACTTGGTAATGATCCACCAGCTGTGGGATGGAGAGGTACAGGAAGCCCATATGTTTATCTCTTCGGGATAGCTAATCCAATGGGAAAGTCATTTCAAAGCAGTGTGACCCAGTATAAGCACAAGGCTGGGGAAGAGAGACCGTGTTTTTCCTGACAGAAGTTTGAGGTTTCATAGCACTGAGTATAACAAACTGCACTTTGATGCAGAAGGAAGGAGACACACAAAAAAAAAGGCTTGCTGAAATTCCAGTCCCTCTCAAGAGAGGAGGGCCCATGTCTTTGTTCTTGGAGCACCGTTTAGACCAGTAAATGGTAATGACATAGAAGCCCTGAAATAATCACAATATTATTTTGGAAAGAGAAGGGAATCCACATTGTAACAACAGACACAGCAATCTTTTTTAGCACTAATCAACACAAATGACTGATACCATACAGACAGCTAAAACAGTAGGAACTGGAGATGCTCCTTAAAACTTAAACTGCAAGAGAGTTAAGTCAGTGTGTAATAAAGCTAGTGGGATTCTAATCAATGCTTGCTTCTTAGTTTTAAATGTTAGTAATAATAAATTTATATTTTTTTTTCACTCCAACAGTTCTGCTACAGAAAGAGATGAGTGGTTAGAAGCTATCTCCAAGTCAATTGAAGAATATACAAAAAAGAGAATTACATTTAATCCTTGCAAAAGTCTTGAAGAGGTATGTTGCACCATTATTATTGTGGTTTTCCCTTTTTGAATACAAAGCTTCTCTGTAGGTGTTTAGAGAAACAAGGGGCATTCCATAATGAATAATAAAATGGGATGGTAAATGATAAGTGAACAGAATGATACATCATTCATAATGTTATCTGCTTCATACACTTTTTTTTTCTTCCAAAAAATCCAAGCCAGCTTTTTAATTCTCTTCGTAATCTTGCTAAAAGAAAGATAAAATAAAAAGATTTTAAAATACAGCAACTATTGGTATAAATAGGCTGGTAAAGCTTGAAAGTCACACAGCCTTTTTGAACTAATTAAATACAGCTCTCCAGGGTTGCATTATAATGGTCACTGATGAAATAGTAGATAATATTTAAAACCATGACAATTTATCAGAGAAGGCTTTCCAATGTTAATTAGAGTTACCCTATAATCACTGATTAATATTAATCTTATTTCTCATCACTGAATGCAATAATATTCTGCCTGTGTTCTCTCAGGCAGATCCAGAGAAACAGGAAGAAGATAGTCCGCTTGGATCAAAGGCTCCCATCTGGATCCCTGATACTAGAGCCACAATGTGTATGATCTGTACAAGTGAATTCACCTTGACTTGGAGAAGGCACCACTGCAGGGCATGTGGAAAGGTTGGGCAATTTTGTCATCACCTTTTCCGTTAGTCATTCAGGTTCCTTGTGTGACAAATGCGGATGGAGCCTGATTGCACCACAGCTCTTTTAAGGGAGCACTGTTCTGTGACACAATTGTATGGATTAAAGCCATCATGTAGGACTTGCCTGCTTCTTTGTTTTAGAGCAAGGTGTTATAGTAGAGCAGTGTTCAACCTTTTAATCCTTTACGTGTTTCTTATTTTGCGTTTTGGACTGCTACTTATGATTGTCTTCTACTTCTGCGAATACATAGTACAAGCAGAGAACGTTAGCTGAAATGAGCAGAAATATCTTCCTTGCTAATTTTGATAAGATAACGATTTTGCCTTTAAGTTAGTACCAAGCTATATATATATATTTAACACTTATGGCAGGTATTTCTAATAAACCTTTCTTCTTGTTTTAATTAAGCGAGAATAGAGAATTCGATGCAGTTGAGACATCTGTGTTGTAGAGAAATTGTCAAGAGACCAATTACTATTTTTAGTTATTTTTTTAAAAGCTTATGATTTGAACAGTTCAGTAACACAGTAAGTTTGTTCTTTTTTTCATAGATTGTTAGTGTTGGTTTATTAACTTGTGTAACTCAGTGATTTTTTTTTATATTTAACTGTTATAATTTAGAGGAGGAAAGAGCAGCATGTTGAACATAAGGACACAAGGTAAAGCCAAAATCTTAAACCATTTTCAGTGTAATATAGTACCTATTTCAGGTTCAGTTACAGGCTTAACAGTGCTGAAATGAATGTCTTTGAGCATTTGGTGATTTACAAGCGTAGATTGTGCACAATAATGCTTTTATCTGTTTCCAGATTGTTTGTCAAGCTTGTTCATCAAATAAACATGGTTTAGACTACATGAAAAACCAGCCAGCAAGAGTATGTGATCATTGCTTCAGGGAGCTACAGAAACAAGGTAAAGAAACTCTTCACAAGCTGTGTTATTTTTGTGGCCCTTATTAACGTGATATGTTTGTTCCTCATCTTTACTGCTGGATTCAACTGCCCAATTCTGCTAATCCCTGACAAGGCATAGGCATCTGAGTTTATGAAATGCCAAGCAAGTTTCTGTGGAGTAAGCTAGGAAGTGAATTTTCAATACATTAGCTCTTTCTTCTAGAAACGTGCATTTGCCCTATGGTAATGACATATAGCTTATAGAATCATAGAATAGTTAGGGTTGGAAAGGACCTTAAGATCATCTAGTTCCAACCCCCCTGCCCTGGGCAGGGACACCTCCCACTAAACCATGTCACCCAAGGCTATGTCCAACCTGGCCTTGAACACCGCCAGCGATGGAGCATTCACAACTTCCCTGGGCAACCCATTCCAGTGCCTCACCACACTTACAGTAAAGAATTTCTTCCTCATATCCAATCTAAACTTCCCCTCTTTAAGTTTGAACCTGTTAGCCCTTGTCCTCTCAGTACAGTCCCTCATGAAGAGTCCCTCCCCAGCATCCCTATATACCTCTTTCTTTTTGAGATTACCAGTGTTACATTGCTTTTCATCATATCTTTACTCAGAAACGAACATAAAGTCAATGGAGGCACCTCTGAGTGAAATGGGAGTCCAGTCCCATCTCACAAGACTTGCTCTGAATTCTCTACAAATACTCTAGGACAAAATTTGCAAGCAGTCATAAGCAGGGACTGAACCAGTTTGATACCTTTCTGCCTGGCAGATGATACAGTTCAACACAAGCTCTGTAGGGTATCAGGAAGTCTGTGATTCCTCAGGGAAATAATCAGGCTATGGCTTCTAGCATGCTGGCAGTGACATTTCTCATGGGGATGTGGAAAGCAGCATCGACAACCCTTGAAGTGGTGGTGGGAGCCTGCGATGATGGGGAAGGTGAATTGTATGGACCACCTGCAGGTCTGTGGGTTGGACGCTAGAGACTGCTGTGCTGCAGCCAATTGCCGGTGCTTTTAGCTGGGAGGACTGCTGCAGAGCAAGTGGGTACGGCTCGCAATCCAATTGCTCTCCTGCTTTGCTCACTATTTCTGAGCCTCACCAGGGACTCTGTTCAGGGGCAACTCTAGAAATAGACTTAATGAAGCTACTCCTTCCAGGATGGGCTGTGAAACAGTGGTGGATGTTGCTAGAAAAGAGGATTTTAAAGTAGTTAAGTGTTGCAGAAGTCTTCCAAGAATGATGAAGGAACTGCCAGTGGCAGTGGAGAAGTATGGATTTGACTCTGGAGATGGGATTCTCCAGAAGCGCATGAGTGATGGCATGATGCTGGAAGAGGAGCTGTGTAGCACCCATACTGAAAAAGCTGAGAAGATAGCAGATGTAGAGGGCTGAAGAACAGAGTTGGGGACTGGGGTTAAGCACAGGCTGAACTGCAGAGGACAGCCCTAAAACTTTGGTGTGGTTTTTAAGACTTAATTTTCACCCTGCATATGGGCAAAGGTAGTTCATCATCAAGAGCACAGACTGTAAGCAAACAAGACCAATCCATTTGGTTTTCATTTTCTTGTGAGTTTTTCTTTTTTTTCAGTCTGGGTGTGATTTGGGAGGTTCTAATTCATGTTGTTGATGAGAATACTGAAAAGTGAATTCCACACTGAATTCAATGTGATTGTTACTATTGAAACACCTAATCAGAAGAAAAATGTCAGCTGTTTCTAAGAAAAAAGTCTAAGAATCATTGCCTATGTTTAATCATCAGTGACATGAAAGCAATATATTTATCCTGTGCATTTTAGATAACCAGTACACTCCTAAGAGCGGATCTCCAGTCAACCATAAGTCTCCATCAAGTGCCTTGTCTACTGTTTTACACAGCATTCCCTCTGGAAGAAAGCAGAAAAAAATTCCCGCAGCCCTCAAAGAAGTAAGTTCTTTATTGATCGAAGTCATGCCTTGTTGGTATTATATCATCAATATTAACAATGAAAAAAAGTAGTTCCATATTTTAGGCATTTCTTTAGAAATCGACAAAGTCAAAATTTGCCTCTTAACGGTGGTTTGGCCTTTACTTTTAGGAAGAGACCTGAACTTTGAACCAGTATATAAACTGCATAAATACCTGTGAGACTGCAATTCAGGGAGATAGTTGGAATTTTAATTCCTTTCCTGCTTCCCTGTGTTTCAAGGAATGGTGATTTACCCCTGCACCAACAGTCAATGAGAAGACTCCTACACCAATTCAGCTCTTAGCTTATGATTAGAAAAGGCAGAGTTAAACTCTACCTGCCTATGCTGGAGGTCTTGGGAATGGAAGGAAGTAATTTTTCTTCTTACATAGGAATGTGTGTTCTCCTTCCATGTGTGGTCCTCAGTGTTTCAGCCCTCTTTTGTCTTGTTGCATCCAGTTTAAGTTCCAACACTAATGACTGCAGAAACCTCTCTTGCAGACCAGATAGATGGTGGCAGTCAGAATCAGTGTTCTTTCAGCTATCTGAGTTAATTAGCAACATTAACTTGTCATCAGGTAAGAATTGGAGCCTTTGACAGGACAGGGCACTGGAGATCTGTTTTAAAGAAAGATGTACTTGAAAAAACATGGACAGATGCATACATACTTTTGGGGTTTGTTTGTCTCTTCAGGTTTCAGCAAATACAGAAGACTCTACAATGAGTGGCTACCTACACAGATCTAAGGGCAGTAAGAAACCATGGAAACACCTATGGTTTGTTATAAAAAATAAGGTGCTATATACATATGCTGCTAGTGAGGTAAGAGGCTATATATTAGAAATCAAATAGCCAATGATAATACTGTCTTTGTTACAAAGTTGGTTATCATCTTTCAACAAGCTATAGTTAGATCACCTAAGGGTAATTTGTCTGATTGCAGCATAGTATTTTGAAAAGGCCCAGTGACTTAGTACCATAACACACTGATACAGCTCCACTGTTTCTGATTACAGACCTAGCTTTGAGTACTTCTGCACTACCTACCATTGCCCAGTTGTAGGTATATTCTCAGTCAGTTGAATGCCTGGGGGTCTGTTTGGATGCATCACACTAGGCTAGTGGCAAAGCCAACCTTATAAAAAACATCCTGAAGTTTCCTGTTCTGAAGTTCCATATGGTATCTTGACTGTCTGGAAAATGAGCAAACTAAATCTCTTCTCCTCAAACTGTCATCTTCAGCTTGGAGTTACTATTTCATACACAATATGGCAGTAGAAAAAAGAAATGCATCTTATCTAATGGCATTTGCTTTTTTTATTTAGAATGTGTAGTCCTATTGCAGTGTGGAATAATCTAATGAATATGTATAAGCTTTGCACACCCAAGCATGTGCTGATGGTGTGGTTTTATTGCATCTTACAATGTTTTGCAACATATATGGATGCACTGTAGCACTGGAAGATCTTGGGTTTCACATTTTTATATTACATATTATAATTTGCTAATAGCTTTGAAGAGCAAAATATCGAAGGCATTGCCATCCTTTACTTTCTTCCAAAATGTAAGGCCCAGCCTATCCTTGGCCTTACATTTTGTAAAGAGTTACCCTTCTTTACCCTCATGTCACTTCCATTCTAGTTATTTCCTGGTTTATGCTCAGATTTGTTCCTCCTGTAGTGCCAGTCTTTATTATGAATTTCTGAATTACATCCAGAAACTGTGATGCTATTTCCACCACAGCATTGGCAATAGTAAAAACCCAAGTATTTCTAAAACTACCTTCGATTACGATGTACAAAACAATTATTTTTGCAAAGATTTGACCACTTGGCTAGGAAAACACTTTGCAACTTTTTTTCCCTATACTGTTAGTTTTCAGCAACAGAAAGCAAAATAAGTTTAACCATCAAAAGTATTTGGAGTGTGACTCCTGTGCTTGAGAAAAGAATATGAAGATGTTACCAGGGAAATGGGAAATAAAAAGAGGAACAGCAATGTTGAAGTCTACGAGGTTTTGTTATTTCTTGTCCCCTGATTCATGCATGGAGACTATAAAAAGTGGCATTTTGTGCGTGACTGTTTGTAACAACCTGTTTGTGTATAATCTGTTGCAGTGCTATGGTGCATGAGTAAGTCTAAATGCATTTCTTAGTATGTCTTACATGCTCAATTTTGTCTTGTTTGCTTTTTTTTTTTTCCCCATAAAATAGGATGTGGCAGCATTAGAGAGCCAGCCTTTACTTGGATTCACAGTCAGTGAAGTAAAAGATGAAAACTCAGAGTCTAGAGTGTTCCATTTACTGCACAAAAACACTTTATTTTACATATTTAAAGCAGATGATCCCCATTCAGCTCAAAAGTAAGAAACTATTTGAATTGTTACTTTTTTTCTAGAAAATGGTTCAGAAGTCATGAATATTAATGCTCACAGATTAAGCGTATGTACAGAAAATGCATATTGTAACATATGTAAGTAAAACATTTAAATTACTTAAACGTAAGGACCTGGTTTCATTAGGACTTCTGGAATGCTTTAAATGAAAAAGCAGACTGTCCTTCACAAAGAAATAAATGTAGGAGGATGAGGAAGTCTAAGAAAGATAAAATAAGAAACCTTTCTTTTTTAGCCTATTCCCCCTATCCCTGGTCTGCTGAAGTGAAAACTGAATGTTAACTTTGCAGAAATCAGAAAATGTGTTTTAAGAATTAACTGATGTGTCCCTTCTTTTATTTCCAGCTGTGAATATTAGTTATTTTTAGTTATTATATGGCAGTGAAAATAAAGCAAAGTAAGGGACAGACATTTGAAGTGTGTGTGCAGATATGCATGAGCACCTAGGCATGCTTAGTATGTTCAGACTGAAAGCTTGAATTCAAAGAACACTTACACAAGCTGTTCCATTTAAAGTCCTGCTGATGTGTCGAGTTTGGAGTCATATTTATCAGTGTATGTATTGTGTCATTTATACGAAATAATCTAGAAGCTTGGGCATTAATCAGGAGAAAATATTTGCTATATGTAACATGGAGTAGACTAGAAATCAGCATGGAAGCAGTATACTGATCTTGCCTATATGCTTAGCTTATCTGAATGGTTTCACTGCAGTTTCCCCAAATGAATTTTACATTAATACAATAGATGTCATGTGCTAACTAGTCCATTATTAATACTTAAGCATTCAAAGGGCTGCATGTATAGTTTTGTGCAAATAGGGATATTCAAAACAACAAAATACTCAGCACAATTGAAAATCCCAAATGTGCTTAATTGCACTTCTCTACACAAAATCTGTAAGTCGTTATTTGATTTTGGGGAGTATTTTGTCTTGCAGATGCATACAAATGTTTTTGTGTTAATTACAATACCATTCCCTTGTTTCCACTATGTCCTTATTCATATTGTATAAAACAAAACTAAAAAAGGATCCAAGGCATTCAATAGCATTGTTTTCCTATTCAGACAATTGCTTTTCTCATCAGTAGAAAAACTTGAAATTGAACATGCTCTCTTTTACTGTAGCTAGGAATAGCATTCAGTACCTTAAAATGTAAGCTTTGTCTGAGTATTTAATATCCTTAGGAGACTTACGCTGAACCTCCAGAATAAATGCTGCTTTGATAGCATTAAAAGAAAAAACAAGAACATGCTACTGGCCTGTTTATATCAGTGGATACTATTTTTTTCGATTAGGGCCAAGAAAATCTCTGATGTATTTGTGTAAGTACAGTAATAAATTTTAACAAGATGTTTACTGCTAGAACTGTTAAATTTCTTAGTCTTCAGTGCTTCCATCATCTGGCCTTGTACTGATAGCTAATATGTCTCTAGTAAGCTTTGTATATTTGGACTCACTGAATTTATTTCTGGCATTTGCACAAACAGACCAACTGCTAATGCAAGTACTACTTTACTTCTTATTGTGGATCTGTAGCTAGTCAAAGCAGTGTGATTTACACTTTAACCAGCAACTGCCTAACAGTGTTTAATTTTCTAACAGGTGGATAGAAGCCTTTCAAGAAGGCACCATATTATAGCAGCCTCAGCATTGTGCCTGCAAGCTTAAAGGAAAATGTCCAGGAATGGTGGTAAAACAGAGTACAGTAGCTGTTCAAAGAAATGGAATCCTGCTGTCTCGGCTTCCACAAAATTGTATATTTGTCAGGATTAGAAGTTGTTGCATTTTTAGTGTAAGGTAATATTTTTCTAAAGAACTGTGTGTATTTCTGTGTTGATAAAAAATGTGTTATTTATTAAATTCCAATGTTTACTTAAATGGTCAGAATTATTTGTGAGGTCTGCGTTGAGGTCCAAAGTGCCCGTGTCTTTCAGAATGGCGAGCGGTTGGTCAACATATTCCTAAAGTTTATATGTTAAAAAACCCCAACAAAACACAAAACAAATCCGTTGCAGTTGTACAGTTCCTCATGATTTGTGTATAGGTCTTGAGTTGCTGATGCTCACTTTGCAAGCTAGCATGAACAGATTAGAATAGGAATTCCAAAGATTCTGGATCTTTGTTGGCTTTGTAAAATCCTTTATGAGAAGTTTCATGATACTGCTGCTCCTTTCCTTGAATGGCAATTGAAATCTTGCTTACCAGTACATTAAAACAGTACACTGAATTCTGTATCCCAGAAACAATGCAAAATACAGTTCAATTACTACAAAAAGAGAAAAGGGAAAAATAGTGTAAAACAGATTTTGCAATTACAGAGATAAGGCACTAGAGCTTTTTCAGTATTAAGATGCCAAAGAGACTAAATGAGTTATCTTCAAACAATCACAGGATGTATTTTCTTTTATGATTACAGTAGTAATTTAAAGCAGTGAAAAATACATTTTTGATACACAGGGAAAAGACAAAATATATTATTTGCTTCAAAACTTTGTGTCAGATGGGTTCTGTATGCAGCATGAAACACTGTATATTGTTCAAAGAACATTAAACAATATATGCACACACCCTTCCCCAAATTTTAAACTGTATTTAAATAATTATGTTTAAACTGGAGTTGCCACACCAAGAAAACCCAGCTATTTTAGTGCAGATTGCGTTGAAAATGCATACAATTCCTTGAAATACCTTTTTGTTTACACTATGATTTGTTCTGTTTGACACTTTAAAATATAATTCAGTTTTAGGTGTTAGGTTTTTTTTTTTTTTCTCTTTAAGAAAATCATCGGTATACCTCATTAGGAAATAGTTACCAATGATTCTGGTGCATTTATTCTATTTAATTTTTGAAAGTTTTTTAACACTGTAATAGCATAAATGGAACTAGAACTATGAAAAAAAAACATACAAAAGGAAGCCATTTTTTATGTCAATTGCATATGTAGCCAGTTAATTTTACTGTATGAAACATTTCTCAGTATTCCTCTCAATCAAGCTTGTTGTGGTTAACAGAATTAAGAGCAGTTCACTGTTATTAATAGTTTGAATCCATGTTAATAGCTATTCTGTGGCCTCACAAAGGAAGGAGAAATGCATAATAGAATAAATAGTTAGTCATCACAGGAAGGCCAAGAATGAAAATGCAAACCAAAATTCTCCTATTACCTCAAATACCTGAAGATCAGGTCTAAGATACTAAGTAATGTAGCTCTGAAGGGGCTTGATTTTCCAGAGCTTCTGTTGTCAATAGCGGGTTTGGAAGCCTACGTTAATGTTAAGCCAATGTTTAATGTTAAGTATACAAGTAATTCAAGCATTTCAGTAGAGTACCTATCTGAATCAGGGACTTAAGGCTGGAGATCTCACCCTCATGACTGCTAGAGGTTTGACTGAATAGTGTTTCAAATTCAGTGTGAGTCTGATCAAAGCCTTTATTCTCTTTTATTATTTTAATAGAAATGTGATAAATTAATACTTTTCTCATTATACATAAAGGGCTTTTAAGTAATTTTCAAAACCAGCTGCTGTCTGAAGCTATGTAAGCTATTAGCATGTCTCTTCAGGGTGATTTCTGACACGGTTTTTACTGTATCCAGAACAAAACTGATACCCAACATAACATAGATGAGATGTGGCTCTTCCAGTTGGTATTATTCAAGGGAAGAGCTTTTTAATATTTTCATAGGGTCTGCACAAGAACTAAGATGGAAAGCCATGTACCAGCAAATGAATCAGATTTGGCTAGGAGCTAGCTAATTTAATTACAATTCATCATTTGATATTGATCTTCCTGTTGCAGAACAGAGCAATAAAAGTCAAAATGCATACTGAATAAGGTGCGTGTTCTGCCTTCTGTGGCATTAAACTACCTCTAAGGATTTGGTGCAGAGTGAAAAAATAGTTTCAAGTGTTCTATGAAAATCAGAGGACTTTTTCCAGAAGCAGCTGATCAATCAAAAAAATCTTTCTGTGACAGAAATAGATTGAATGGAGCCTTAATAGTATATATATTGCAGCCTAATTCTCTGTGAAGTAAACTGGCTTTGTAGACATGTCTTGAATATTTCTTTTCCCCTTTCTCCAGCACGAGTGTTTTGTGTCATATGAAGAACCCACAACATAGGCATTTTCATAACATTTTCAGGCAGTTGTTTTTCAGACTTACCCTACTTCTCCAGCTCACCTCCCATTTTGATCCATTGCCATCAAAAGTAAAGTATTCACTTTTTGATTTGATTTAACACTAAAACAAGACCAGAAGTTTTTAAACACCTGGCTACCTCTTCTTTTAAGAATCTATAGTTAAAAATTAAAGATTGGTTAGTAGAGTATGAGACAAACATTAGCATTGAGTAATAGTTTTAGCATCTTTATTATTGGATAAATGAAAGGTTCTAGGATCCTGAATTCCCTTTAACTTAAAACTATTTTTTGTGCCCAAAGGACTTAAAACAAATGGATAGTTGAGCAGCTATGGAACACAATTTACTAAATATTTTTTTTGTGTGGAAAAATTAATTACTCAGTTATGTATACTACATCATAATGTAAAGAGATGTTTGGAAAGACATATTCAATGCCTTTGTTTGCCACAACTGCTGTCCCCTGTATTTACCATCCAAATAGGCTTTTATTTGGAGCAGTCCTAAATTGTACTGTCTAAATGAACAAATAGAATTTTTATTTTGTAAATTAAACAGCTTAAAGTTGTTGTAAATATTCCTGTGGATATGTATCATTTTTTGTATAAATAAATTCACTTTAGTTGAGTCTCTACTTTTTTATCGTTTTTTATGTATTATGTAGGTTGTGTATTCAAACAGCAGAATTTGCCATTATCCTGCCCATAAGTTTTGCTTTAAAATTCATGTTTTGCCCTTACTAAGAGAAAACAGCCAGAAAATGTAAGCTGTGGGCGTAGACTGACACTGCTGCTGGATTTGATCACCTGAAACATTAGTTCTAATGGGAGAGGACAAGAGGAAATGGCCTCAAGTTGTGCTGGGGGGGAGGGAGGATGGACTGGGTATCAGGAAAAATTTCTCTACCAAAAGGGTTGTCAAGCATTGGAACAGGCTGTCCAAGTTGAATCACAGTCCTTGGAGGTATTTGAAAGATATGTAGATGTAGCATTTAGGCACTTTGTTTAGTGGTGGACTTGGCAGTGCTGGGTTAACAGTTGGTTTCTATTTTAAAGGTCTTTTCCAATGTAAATGATTCTGTGTAAGTATTTTAGCAGGGCCTGTAAAGGAGAGGTTTTTCTATCAGGTTAGTTATGCTGCCTCCTTGTACTTCTCTGATGGATGTTTGAAAGCAGTTTTTTGGTAACTTGCAGTTGCAGCATAAAGAGTTTTGCTTCTCTGCATGTTTTCGATATGAATGTGCCTCTTGTAATCCTGGCTGACACAGCTACATGCCTCTGTAATACACAGATCAAGTATGAATTGGGTCACTTGCTAAAGGAAAAAATCAAACCCATGTTTTATTGGTTACAGCAACATTTCTGCTCTATTGAGCATATCAGAATGCTTGTCTGAAATTAGCTCTGGCTCAAATTCCTTGCTATTTGTTAAATTAAACTGCAATAAATTCATTTATAAAGTGGATATGAGGCTCAGGCTACCTTAGTGTCATCGTTTAAGCTCAGGCAGCAATCCAGAATCATGCAGCTGCTCTCTCACTCCCTCTCACCCCTTTCTCCCCCTGCTCCTGGAGGGATGGGAAGGAGAATCGAAAGAATGTAACTCCCACAGGTTGAGATAAGAACAGGCTAGTAACTAAGGTATAACACAGGCCACTACTACCACCAATAATAATAAGGGAAATAACAAGGGAAGAGAATACAACTGCTCACCACCCACTGACCGATACCCAGCCCCACCAAGCAGTGATCTAACCCTTCTGGGTAACTGCCCTCAGTTTATACAGTGGGCATGACATGCTGTGGTGTGGAATACCTCTTTGGTCAGTTTGGGTCAGGTGTCCTGTCACTGCTTCCTCACAGCTTCCCCTCCTCCCTGGCAGAGCATGAGACTCAGAAAGTCCTTGGTCAGAGTAAACATTACTGAGCAGCAACTGAAAACATCAGTGTTACCAGCGCTGTTCCCAGGCTGAAAGTCAAACACACAGCACTGCACCAAATACTAAGGAGAAAAATGACTGCTACTGCTGAACCCAGGACACTTAGGAAGTGACAAGTACTGTCAACTGAGAGTGCTGTATCTGTCACTTTCAGGAAGTACTTAGCAAGTTAATTGCTCCAATTTAAAGTTCCTTTGTAAGGTTCATTTGCATTTGGCTTTTGGGAATGTGTTTGATCAAAAAGCTAACTGATTCCTGCATGTACTGACTGAACTAGTGATCTCGAGCTAGAGTATCTGGATGCAGGTGCCGTTATGGGACTGGGTAAGAAGAAAAGCAGTGAAGCAACTGACAAGAATGATTTTATTAACAGCACATAAATGAGAGCTTTTTTCCTATCTCTGCTTCTCAGATGTTGACGCATATGTCATCTGATTCAGCAGAAATTGTGTAAAACACTAAATTAATTTTAGGTGATGAAATTGTGTATACAGCTCCGGTAGCCTAAATGATCTTGAAGTTGCTTCTCATCTCTAACACAGCTATACAACCTATGTTGAATACGTGGAAGACGAGGGGGGAAAAGGGACGTATTTAAAGTATGTAATTCTTACTTAAGATGAAGGTCACAGTTAAGTAATTAATTCAACTGTGGTCCAAACGACTGCTGAGACACAGCCAGAGCATCAGTTTTGGCATCTTTCTGAAAGCCCTGCCGCAGCGGGGTGTGCACTCGGGAGCAGCCAGGCTCCCCATCGCCTTTCCAAACCCTGTTCTGAGCAGCGCTGACATTTAATGAAGTTCTTTGAGGCTGCCATGCGGCGGACAGCCTTTCCCAACGCTGCTGGCTGAACTGCCACAGTAACCGCGAGGGTGACTGCCACCGTGATGAAGCGCTGTTGATGTCTCTCCACGATGTTTCATGTCTTCAAGTCTCACCTATGTATTTGCCCTAGGGGGAGGATCCCACCAAGCTTCCCCAAGCCAAAAGCACTCGCTCTGCACTTCCCATGTTCAAAGCTGACACACGGCCGTTTCCTTGAAGAGAACAGCAGCGGGGATTTGGAGACTCCAGTTCTCCACCTCATGGGCACGGTAATGCCGGCAGGGCTGTCAGAACCATGTGGGTCAGAGCCACGTTTCCCCACCTGTAAGGCATCACCGCCTCGCCCGAGAACGGCGCTCCTGAGGGCCCGGGCGCTGCCATCTCTCCACAACACCTCATCTCCCGCGGCTCCGCTCCAGGCCCGAGGCGGCAGGGCACATACTGACCACAGACGGACGCGTAACACACCGCGTAATACACCGCGCACCCTCAACGGCCCCCGGCCCCGCCCTAGCAGCCCCCACCGCCGCCAAGGCAGCCGGGAGCCTGCGCAGGCGCAGCCGCCGCGGCGGTGAGGAGCAGGGCGGTGCCAAGCCGAGGGGGCGGGGTCACGAACTCTGACCTTTCACAGGGCACCGCACACAAACCAAAACATACCCCCCGCACAGCAGCCCCGCAGCACAGCCCCGGCCCCCCCGCACCCCGATAGCCCCTTCACCACCACCACCGCCGCCGCCGCCGCCCTGCGGGGGTAGGGCCACCGCCGGGCACCGCTGCC